>CM040239.1:154504397-154577575 GCA_022545495.1 Chrysanthemum lavandulifolium | reverse complement strand
CTTATATAATAAGGCTTTAAAAAACAATCGCAGGCATAAGCGCTTAGGCATAACCAATGATTTTTTCTTGTTGTATGGGAAGATTGGTATGTTTCAGGGTTTCAGGTTTTACCCGGTTGCGACCATGATAAACACGGTGTATTGGAGACCAAACAATATAATTAATTTAATTTTACCTTATATCTTGTTTTAGTTACCTAGGGTCAGCAGTACACTCAATGCAATACCTTATGCTCATTACTCATACAAGGAATCAAAAGGTAATCAAGGACTTATATGACGGATGTTGTGAGAAAGCTGTTCGCTGATAACAACAAGCGGCTGCTTGATGTTTTGGGACAACAAGTTTATTCATTGCATCTGCAAAGAATATTATTGAGACCATGGAACATTCTATTAACATTGGCTGAGGTATTGGAACCGCGGACTGAATTGGAACAGCGGTTGATATGTTGGGACAGACTGATGAGTTGCGACGATGGGCAGATGCATTGGGGTCTGGCGCATTAGAACGACGTGCTGATGCATTGGAATGGTGGGGTGGTGTATTGAAAAGGCGGTTTCTTGCATATATGTCAAGTTTGAAGTCTTTTGATCAAACATAACAAGAACACCAAGCCATGTGCTGCAGAACCTTCTTGATTGCTGCTATCATGCATCAACGTTATGGTGAATTGGTGACTAGTTTTCATCTTCTTGCTTGTATTTTTTTTTTATTTATGGGAATGAATTTTACCAAAAAGATTTGCTTATATATTTCATTTGCTTTAATGGTATATCTTGAGGTTGGACTCTCAATCCATAGCCCTTTAATATTACTCAATAATATAAGACTTTGGGCAACCTGGCTACTGCTTGACCCGCTCCTATTGATTTGATCCATTTGAGGTAAAAACACATCTCATAACGAGCTTTTCAAATGCAAAGGTGTTACCATTTCCACCTTTGAGTTTTTGTGTCCAGCAAGAGGGTCAAACGGTTACCATGACACAATCTATTTGAAGTGTTGTTTTGTTTACTGATTAAAAGGGTCAAAAAGCCATGGGTGGAAGTTAAATAATATAGGGTTGTGGGATAGGAGCATACATCATACTTGGCCATCATGATCAGGTAATATAACAACCTATATATGTTCGGTTCTCGATTAGTTAGTGTACCTTCATAGTCGGACGGAGCCAAAGGGGTCCCGTGTGCCGCGACACCTATAAATTTTTCGATTTATTGTTAATTTTAAGAAAAAGTATCGATTTTTCTCAAATGTATCTTAAATGACTCCGATCCATTGAAATTTGTTTTGCTCTTATTTAGTTAGCATCTTAAACTCAATTATATTACGGTTAAAAAATTTGTGACCCTATCATGTTTGTTCCGGCTCCGTCCCTGTTCATAGTAAAGCATCCTACATCTGATTTCTCCAGTTTTGGCAATTTACCTACTAATACTATTTTTCATATGTGCAACATGTCAGCTAATCCTTATGATGTTTCTTTTATATATAATCTAAAGTATAGACATTTTGCCTGGATATGCTTTTAGAATGTAGATTGCTGGCTTTCATTCATTCTGGTAATATAATCGTTAGTGCCTCTCTAAGGACAAGTTCTCAAAGGTTTTGAGATTTTACCAATTGAAGGCGAAACGATTCCTTTCGTAAATACTATCATTGCTAACAACAGGTTCCACCGTCAAAAAGTAAATCCTGTCTGACATATATAGTCAAGAACATTTGGTAGCATTGATGATACTCTTAAATAAATCTAGAGTAAATTACACCGTTCGTCTTGTGGTTTATGTTGACCGCAGGTTTAGTCTTCTGACCAAAAATTGCACCGTACGTCCTTAAGTGTGAAACGTTATGCACCGTTCGTCCCTCCGTCCATCTGGGCCCACTAACAGTCGTTAAGTCTTGTTAACCTGAGGGTATAATCGTCATTTCAACACTATAAGGACGAACGGTGTAATTTACTCTTTATTAAATATTCATTTCACACATTTATACAAAACACACACTCTCTCCCTCACACCCTCGCCGGTGACACCTCCTTCTCCGGCAACCGCCATCGCCGGAAAATTTTCCGGTGAACCCTTTTCTTAGCCGAATCAATAGATCGGTTTATCCACATCATTTATGGAGTTTCTGAGCGTTTGACGCGCCTCGTATCACCATCCACCCGACGGCCACGCGCGCCACTGTTGCTTCACCGCCCCACCAAGAGATAGATCAAACCTCGGTGGTTCCATTTACGTGCACGTTGCTGCGGAAACACCCCACGCCCATAGATCTTAAACCTAAGATTCGGAGTTGAGGTGTTATCTTCGTTTGAGGTCGTTTCTTGAAGTTTTGATCACACCATATTGCTTTCTTGAGCTCGAGTCTCGTACAAATGATCAAATTCTTAAATTTGAAATCTTGATCCTACCCTATATCGCTTTCTTGTTGGATTCACAAATTTATATTTCTCGCCTGTGACGGTTTCTTGAATTGTTAAGCCTAGGCACATTTGTTTCAAAACTTATTTTGTTATCTACATGAAACAATAAATAAAACAAGTTCTTTAAGTTTCTTGAAAGCAAAGTTTCATGTGTATAGGTTAGTTTATAGGTATATATTCATACCAAAGCCTAAAGTTGCGCTTTCTATATTTCAATGAATACGAGATACTTTTTACACCGAATCATTATGCAACTCCGCTGGTGGCGATATCATTTGCATTGGTTCCAACGGCTAGAAGAAGGGATGACCGATGACAAGTGGCCCAAAAATCGGGCTACAACTCGGGCCACAACTAGTATCCTTCTTCTTTGTTGGTAAGAATGGCAATTAGATATCAGGGCAAGGTGGTATAGTTTTGCAAGAAGGTGTTTTTTACCAAAATGGGTCAAGGTCGGATATTGCATCGAACCCATTTAATACGGGTTCTTGGATGTTTATGGAGTTAATCGGTTTGGTTTTCAGATTGTGATGATAGCTTATACTCTATCGCCCAAAGATGATAAGCCGCCTGGGCCCCGAGAACATGGGTTTCCGGTATGGAACCGTGTGTTTAGTTGGCCATATTGTTATGGCGATATCAGCGGGCACGTATGGGTGGGTAGTGTGAAAGTGATGATGATGATGTGTGGTGGAAGAGAGAGAAATGCTAGTCGCTAGGAAATGACGGATATACCCTTTTAAAACTTTAGTCGATTAACGTAGCTGGAGTCAGGGCCCAGATGGATGGAGGGACGAACAGCCGCATAACGCTTCACACTTAAGGACGACGCGGCAATTTTTTGGTCAAAGGATTAAACCCCGCGGTCAACGCAAACCACAAGGACGAATCTGTAATTTACTCATAAATCTATAGGGTTTTATCTCATGCCTGCAAGACATGATGGAAAGAAAAGACATAAAAGACTTCGCGCCCACAAAAAAGGACACACCACTTATAATTCGAGTATTTTTACGTATTTTTTATTTTTCTTATCATGCGCCTAGGCACAAGATAAAACCCTACTTATAACGCACGAACGCACCTCACTCTTAATTTTAAGACGATAAAAATTAAGCATGGTTTACAACATTTTAATGCACCCAATTTTCTAATTACAACAAAATAAGCATATTGTACAATAAAATAAAGCGTGGTGTCATTTTAAGACCAAAATTTTATCAAACAACATTAATGCTATTAAAAACACCCTTTCACCAAAAATTACAACCATTTAAGCACAATGTACAATAGCTACAACTAATTTTCGTGATTACAACAAAATAAGCATAGTGTACAACAAAATGAGCATGATGTAATTTTCCTGACTTACTTTCACTAACAACATTAATGTTATTAGCTGGTCAATGTTATTAATTACTATAATGACTACTACTTATGGGAAAAGAAACATAGTGTACAACACTTTAATGCACATAATTTTCGGACGTCAAGACAAGAAGCATCAACAAAACACCACATTAATGCTTATTTAATGTAGTCAATTATTTAATTGGTTAATAAATACAATTAATACAGCTTATTCAAACACCACTTACATAAGAAATAAATTATCAAGATATTGTATAATCAAATTAAACACAATTCGTGCATTATAATAAAGCATATTATACAAATATTCGCCCGAACGAGCAACGGGCCAATGGGCTTAAGCCCAACGGCGGACCAACAGTTCGAGTTCGAACGGAGCACGCGCTATACTGAAATTCTTGATATCAAGAATTTATTATTAAAAGAACATAATAAACTAAAATACATTATTCATCGAAAACTTTATTTCGCAGACCACGAGTAGTTAGTAAAGTATACACTAATAATGAATTAGCACAAGCAAGAAAATGGAAATTAGACACAACACTTGAAGTAGTGAAAGATTTATTAGCCTTTGTGACAAGCATCCTCTGCGGCACCAAGAGGGTTGGTGTTCTTTTTCTACACCAAGAGGGTTGGTGTTCTTTTTCTTCTGTTGTGCTGACCTTTATGATGCTCTTTGCACATTTGCTCAAAAATCCATACGTGGCTTATATGCATCAGCCACCCGTCCCAGTGCATCAGCCCGTCGTTGCAATGCATCAGCCTGCCTACCCAATTCATTTGCCTGCAGTTCCGTTGCGCAATGTATTATTCTGCCAGCCCAATTCCCATGCACTAGCTAAACTTGCGATTGCATTATGCCATCCCAATTCTGCAGCCAGTTTTGATAATCTCTCCACGTAAGTTGTTGCCTCAAGATGTTGTTGCTTAATATCAGTGAGGTGTTTTAAGGCATAAGACTGCAGCTTCTTTGCATCCGTCTGGCGTTCCCATTCATATGCATTAAATGCATAAAAACCCTCTTTGGTGAATGGAAAGTATCTAGTGGATGACACCTGCATGAATGATACAAATAAATACTGACAACCAACTTATTCTATTTCTAACAAGAACTAAGGTTAGTTTTTTTGACAAAGAGATCATTTACCTTCTGATGAGCAGCGACACAAAGACGATCAGGTGCATAAAGAAGTTTAACATCCTTTGATGAGCATAAGGTCTTGCAATAAGGGCATGCCTTCTCACAAGATGAACTTTGAAGAAGCCATGTCTTTATACATGATGATCCATACATGTGCCCACAAGGAAGACAACTGCAAACATAGATAAATCATTTTAATAATATAGCCCGAAAGAAAATTTAAGATTGAGTAATAAAGTTAGGCTCTTTTTTGATGTATACCAGAGTTGATGATCTCCATAACTAGTCCAAGGTTCATAGCAAATAGTGCAAACATTAAACTGACATCTAATACTTTTTCTAGTTTTCTTTGGGTGACTGAGGTCATTGGTGGTCACCGTCACCCCATGCATTGTTTTACCATTCATAGGATCGATCCAACTCGTAACCTTAGGCGGCATCAACTCCTCCACTTCTTCCACCCCCTCTTCATCTTCGAACTCAATAACTTCTTTTTCTTCGTTCTCATGTTCATATTCCGTAGATTCTTCTTCTTCTTCTTCTTCGCTTTGAGCCCTCTAGTTCGCTCCACTTATGTTCCAAGTCACCCATTTTTTATCTTGTTGTACAAGTTAGCCTCAAATATAGAAAACGACTCTAGAGTTATCTTATATATGGTAAGAATGAAGAACTAAAGTCGACACGTAAAAAATAAGACCATCTCCCTTGGTCTTTATATTTGACTAGGGCTAGTCGGCTACAAATTAGCTAGATGGGCTTTTGGCCAATTTTAAAACCTGAACTTGGGCCTTGTTACTATGCTAGTTCAGGCCCAACAATAAATTTTGGAATTAAACAGTATAAGTTGTACAACTACAGAGTATTTTGTTTTTTTTTTCAACTTTTTTGTTGGCCATAAAAGTACATTTTCTTAGATTCTACAATTTCTTTTACTTGGTTTATCACTCGTTAAGCTCGCGCAAAGGGGTTCAAGGGTGTGCAAGTCGTGCCGTCATACCGAACAACGCACTTAAAAGGGGTCACGAGTATATATTTAACATATGAGTCATGTAATTGATGTATATGCAATTTCTCTCTAATTTACCAGTGTAATAGGGTATTCTTGTTGTTATTGTTTGCGTCACTGAAAACTATAGACTGACCCTGAGCTCGCGCACTCACCAAATTAGTATACGGTTAGATTAAAAAAAAGTACAATTATTACATTATTCCACGATAAAATTTTATTTTTATTTGTCATGAGTTTGTGACAAAAAGTGAAGCTATAATCTAGTTTAGTACGAAGAAAATTACTAGCATTTGGTCGCTACAGTTGGATATATGTTGATAGAAACAAAATTAGCTGACTACATTACAGATTCTATTTTAGTTATTCCTAAAGCTAAACCCATCAAGTGTATGATATTATTTTCACAATCTAATGCCTAAATTTTGCACACAAATATATAAATTGTTTATAAAATTAGAGACTCTAACTTGTTTCAGGTATGTGTAAAGATTCTAGTAGTTCAATTTTGCCCATAAAGTAACGATTTTTCTTCATCCAAATCAAGAAAGAGAAGCTCAAAATAAAAAAAGCTTACAGATCTGATAAGGATGATTAATTACCGGAGTATCTTGGTGGAGAAGCAACAGTTGGTGAAGAATTTCGTAGTAGAGAATCAAAAATTGGTAAAGAATCAGTGGATCATGAAGTTAAGAAAGTGGAAGAGATGGAGTCACCAACTAGCGAGTTTTATTCCATAAGTATGCTTGTTTTGTTAAAACAAAGACACATGTATGCTTGTTTGAATATTTTATTCCAACAGTATGCTTGATTTATAAAAAATAAAAATTAGTTTTCTCTCTCTCCATGTATATCAATGCACCAGCCTCCATTGTTCTTAATTGATTTAAAAGAAAGAACATAGTTTAGAAATAACTAACTATTTGTAATCTACATATATAATGTATTTTAAACTAATCAACCGTACATAACAATATGTTACGCAACTACTTATATATGTATTGAACAAATGACAACTATCATATCATCTTACCCAACTACTTCACACACTAACATTTTCATTCTCATTCTATTTAAACATGGTAATTATATCGTTAATTATTTCAATGACTTTTATAAAATGAGCGGTGTTTATGATGTTTAATGTAATGTCAAGTAATTATTGATTATTGCTAGTTTGAAGAACCAACACCTAGATATCTAAAAGAAAGAGAACGATACATGAACCTAAACTTGACACCTAAAAACACTCATTATCTTGATGGGTTGTAAATAAGTTTGGCCCTCGTCAACCATCAAGATGATGATGTTTTGGTTTGTGCCTAACTTGCACCCAAGCTTTCCACGATCATTTCTCATTTCTGGAAAAAAATAAAATGATAAAAAGTAAGAAACCACAACCATATATAAGATGCACCTACAAAGAAATGATCTCCCTTTAAAATTCTCCTTCTATTTAAAATATGTGGTTATAAACATTTTTCATTCTTCTAATTTCAATATTCTTCTCACTGATCTCTTCCCTTACAATTGAACCCCTAACTTGTCATTGTTAATAGATTTTGGTAGTTTAACAATGATTGTTTTCATTTGCCAAACATAAAAGTAGATAAAACATTTTAGAAAAGAAGGAGTTACCGAGACTATTGGGAGTTGTTATCACAAAGATGAGATAAAATCATATATAAAACATTTCGAAAAAGAACAATGGGCGGTGAACATTGATGTAAATGGAGATAAAAGGAACCTAATTTTCTATTTTTTTATAAAACAAGCATACTCTTGGAATACTATATTCAAACAAGAGGTCAGAACGAATCGAACGCTCAATGAACATTTCATGAACCGCTCGATAAAAAGTTCGTTTATGTTCGTTTATTTATTAAATGAATCGAACATGAACAATATTTTACGTTCGTTTAGTTAAATGAACGAACACGAACAATAGTCGCGTCCGCTCATTTATTTATGTTCGTGAACGCTCGATTATGTGTTCGTTAACGTTCGTTTATGTTCATTTATTTATTTATGTTCAGATATCATATCTTTTAATTCTATAATTTTAAAATTGGTTTGTTTAAACAAAATGACACTTAAAACAATATATCGTGCATATATTAAGAAATTTTATGTTTGTTTGCATATGCTCATTTATATTCGATCGTTTATGTTCGCTTAACGTTCGTTTAGTGTCTTAATAAACGAACATAAACGAACATGAACAACTAATTTTCTTAATAAACGAACATGAACAAGAAAATTGTTCGTTTAAGCGTTCATGTTCGTTTATTTGTCCGATTAAAGTTAAACGAATCGAACATGAGCAAGACTCGGCTTCGTTCGTCCGGCTCATTTACGACCTACAAACAAGCATACATGTGTCCTTCTTTTAAAAATAAGCATATTTCGAATAAACTCCCAACTAGCCATGGAGTTGGATCTTCTATTGTTTTGAGAAGCAATGTGACTTGCGTGATGTGCAATTTTATACCTCTATTTTCATCCCTACCGAATTCTCAATTGAAAACACGGAGAAATTTTGTGAACAAAACCCATTTCCATAGCAAATGAAGTGGAAATTAAACTAAAAGAACTAATTCTAGAATTATATCGCTTTCTCCACTTTTTTCTTAGCGTACCAAACATAGGAGTTGAAGGCATTTCCATTTCTTTTGCCCCCACATCGCTACCAAACACACCCAAATGTTATTGGTTCAAATATAGAATAAGTGGATGTAACTCGGTGTTAAAAATCGGAAGAGCCGATCCGCTTTTATTTATGAACGAGGAAAAAATAATAACTAAATAACTTAAACAAAATAGGTGTATATCATGAGGCGATTAGTTCGGATAGCGAGAAAAGTAGATAATCGCCCCGAGAGGCGGTTGGAGGCGGTGGGTCACGCATTTATCGACCAGTCCGCTATATCCGTTATTTACTGTTTGTATACCCATCACCTTTGGCGGGTTCTCATTGGTAAACATTTTACGTGTCATGTGATCATGTTATTTAATTTTTTCACTACATGAGTCTACCCAAAGCGTGAACACTCTTTATCAAATGATGAAACAATAAGTCGTTTTAAGTTAGAGATTAATATGTTGACGAAATTAGTTAAGTGGTTTATTAAACTTAAAGGGATTTAATCAAATGGTGAAACCAAGTTAAAATGTTAAATCAAATGATCAAACAAAGTTAAGGTTAAAAACATTGAAAAAAAGTTAAGTGGTTAAACGATAAGTTTTAAACATTTGTTATAATTAAATTAGTGTCGGGTTGGCAATTCGTGTCGGGTTCGGATTGAAGGATTCGCGGTTCATATATCTCAACCCAAACCCGTCTGTTTAGTTAATTGTTTCAAGAAGTTCAACCTAACATGAACATGTTTGTTAAACGGGTTAGTCGTATCGACCCACTTAAGAGTTGAATTGAAATTTAAAGGTATATGGTAGAATTTAGAAGATTAATGTTAGAAAACCCAACACTACATATATGCGCAAAGGCATAAAATTTTCGAAAGTCGATGACATATCATAAGCTATAGATACAAAGTAGTTGAGTATTTTTGATAATTGTACTAAATACATAATTATTAAACGGGTTGGCGGGTTGGAATCGGGTTTAGAATTTTAGCCCAAACCTAGCCTGTTTATTAGACGGGTTAGTTGTGTCGATCAAGTTTCAACTCAAACCTGTTTAGCCTCAACCCTAACATGTTTATTTTTGTGTCGTACTCAGGTAGTGTTTCGTGTCAGGTCAAAAATTGCCGTCCCTAATTGGAACGGCGAGGTGGTGTATTGAAAAGATGGTTTCCTGCATACAAGTCAAGTTTGAAGCCTTTTGATCAAATGTACGAGGAGCATTTGGCAAAACAGAACAAGAACACCAAGCCATGTGCTGCAGCACCTTCCTGATCGCTGCTATCATGCATCAACGTTATGGTGACAGTTTACATCTTCTCGCTTGTATATCTTTTTATTAATGGTATATCTTGAGGTTGGACTCTCATTCCAGAGCCCTTTTAAATTACAGAAACAATATTACTCCAAAAATAATAATCTAACAATTTGAATTTATTGATTTGTGGAGCTAATATGCGATAATATAAGATTTTAGGCAACCTCGCAACTTGTTTGACCCATTCCCTTTGATTTGATCCATTTGAGGTAAAAACACATCCCATAAAGAGCTTTTCATATGCAAAGGGATTAAAATTTCCACCTTTGAGTTTACTGGGTCCATTAAGAGGGTCAACGGTTACCAAGACTTGCAGTATCTATTTGAAGCTTTGTTTTGTTTACTATTTAAAAGGTAAAAAGCTAGTTTTGCTGAAGAAGTGAAGTGTGGCAATTTTGTTGGATAAATAATCACTTTTCAAACTCCCAGTATTGGCCGTAGCATTGTAGAAGACAACCAAAATATTTAGATCATTGCATTGACATTAGTTCATTACAAAGATTCTTTAAACCAAACTTGACCAATCCTAATTAATTTTCTAAGACTTGCCTTCTAAACTTTCAGTAATTCCGCCCTCCAGAAAAAATCTTTAAGATCCGCCACTGACCAAAAGGGTTTGTGTTCTTCTTTTTCTTCTGTTGTGCCAACATTTTATGACGCTCCTTGTACATTTGACTAAATAAATCCATTCGTGGCTTAAATGCATCAACCAGCCGTCCCAATGCATCAGCCCGTCGTTGCAATGCAACAGCCCGCCGCCAAATGCATTAAGATGCAGTTTCCATGCACTTGCCAGCCGTGCGAATGTAGTAGCCTGCCATCGCAATGTTGCAGCACATCCCAAGTCCTCAGCCCATTGTTTCAATGCTTTGGCCGCCGCAATTCCTCAGCCCATTGTATCACTCCCTCTGCTCGTTTCTAATACATTAGACGCTTGTCTAAATAATTCGCCAAAGTTAGTCGCTGCATGAAGCTGCTTTTGCTTAATCTCATTGAGCTGTTTTAAGGAGTAAGATTGCAGCTTCTTTGCATCAGCCTGCCGTAACCATTCATACACTTTAAATTCATAAAACCCTCTTTGGTGAATGGAAAGTGTCTAGTGGATGATGCCTGCATGAATGATAATAGTTATTGACAACCAACTTATTAGAGTGCTAGGTGAGTGAGACCCAATATCACGTTATTGGTATGCCACCGGTAGCATATATCATCCTCCTAATAACACACCAATAACTAAAACACCCCTCCTTCATAACACACCAATAACATGTTATTGGGTCCCTTTTAGGTCCCACAAAATATACCCACTCACTCACAACACACACAAAAAAAAAAAAAAGAGAGCAAATGGCGTAAGCCATTGCAATGGCTGAAAACCATTTAAGTGACCATTGGCTTGCGGATGGCTAAAGCAACGGTAAGGGAATAACGTGTTATTGGTTTTGAAAGGGTACCAATGGCGTGTTAAAACACACCTCACCGTGCCCTCTTACAACAAGAACTCAAGGCTAGTTATTTTAACAAAGAGGTCAATTACCTTTTGATCTGCAGCAACGCAAAGGCAAGGTGCATAAAGAAGTATAACATCCTTGGATGAGCATAAGGTCTTGCATTGAGGGCAGCACTGTTGATTATTTGAGGTAAGTAACAGAAGAGTGTAGTGACAAAATTGAAATTAATAACGCGGAAAATCTTATCTTGGTTACCTTTCTACAAGATGAACTTTGAAGAAACCATTGCTTAATACATGACAATCCATACATGTGCCCACAAGGAAGACAACTGCAATAGATCACACAAAAAATAAAAAAGTCACATTCATTGACTAGATTTGAGAAAAGCAAACTTAAGATCTAGTAATAAAGATAGGTTGCTGGTTTATACTAGTACCAAATTCGATGGTCTCCATCACTCGTCCAAGGTTGATAACAAATAGTGCAAACATCAAACTGATATGTATTTTTCTTTGGGTGATTGAGGTCATTGGTGGTCACTATCACCCCATGCATTGTTTTACCATCGATAGGATTGACCCAGCTTGAAACCTTAAGCGGCGTCAACTCTTCCACTTCTTCCACTCCCTCTTTGTCTTCATCTTTGAATTCACTAACTTCTTTTTCTTTTTTCCTAAGTTCATAATCCGAAAACATATCTTCTTCATAATGGTATACCTCCGAAATTATTGTAGTCCGTGTATGATCTTCCTCATCCATTCTTCTTATTAAAAATTTGGAATTTAAATAACTATATTGAAAAGAGCCTGAGATTTTTTTAATATATATGGTAGTAATCTGAATTAGAGTCGAAAAAGAAGAGTACCTAATAATTTCTAAACGAAAAAATTACACGTTTGGTCCCTGTGGTTTGCTCAGATTTCATTTTTAGTCTCGAAGTCGTTTTAGTTACACCAGATATACCTATTTTTGAAACTTTGCACTCATTTAGTCCCTATTTTGGATGGGCCGTTAGTTTATCTGTTAAGTGTTTGCACCGTTAGTCCATCCGTTAAGATTTTTTGCACCGTTAGTCCTCAATTTTTAAAATGAATTAAAGACTTGTTTTTATTCGTTTTCGTCCATTTATTTTACGTTTTCGTTCATTTTTTATTACGTTTTCGTCTTTTTTTCAAGTTTTCGTAGATTTTTTTACGTTTTCGTCCGTATTTTCATGTTTCCGTCCGTTTTTTTTACGTTTGCGTCCGTTTTTAAACGTCTTCATCTTGTTTTTTTTACGTTTTCATTTTTTTTATATGTTTTTATCCTTTTTTTTTTTTACGTTTTGTCCCTTTTTTAACGTTTTCTTCCATTTTTTTTACGTTTTCGTTTGTTTTTTTACGTTTCTATCCGGTTTTTACGTTTTCATCTATTTTTAACTGTTTTCATCTGGCTTTTTTTAAGTTTTCATTTGTTTTTATACGTTTTGGTCCATTTTTACGTTTTCGTCCATTTTTTTACGTTTTTATCTGTTTTTTTACGTTTTCGTCTATTTTTAAACGTTTTCAGCTGTTTTTTACGATTTCATTTGTTTTTATACATTTTAGTCCGTTTATTATGTGTTCGCCCATTTTTTACGTTTTCATCCGTTTTTTTAGGTTTCCATCCATATTTTTATGTTTTATCCTTTTTTTACGTTTTCGTCCGTTTTTAAGCGTTTTCATTTTTTTTTTACGTTTTCGTTTGTTTTTATACGTTCTAGTCCCTTTTTTACGTGTTCGTCCATTTTTTACGCTTACGTTTGTTTTTACGTTTTCATCATTTTTAACGTTTTGTCCTTTTTATGTTTTAAATCTTTTTCGTTTTAGTCCATTTTTCGATTTCGTTTGTCTTTATATATTTTGTCCATTTTACATTTCCGTCCGTTTAAAAAGCAAAACGTAAAAAAAAAAAGCTATCAAAACGTAAAACATACAAAACAGATAAAATGGACAAAACGTGCAAAAATGTAAAAACATCTGGCGTAAAAAATAGACAACTGCGCAAAAAACAGATTAAAACGTAAAAGATATGATTGTTTTAAAACGGATCAAAATGTAAAAAATGACTAAAACAGACAAAAACGTAAAAAAACGGACCAAAACGTAGAAATCGGACAAAACGGATAAAAATGGACGAAAACGTAAAAACAGACTAAAACGTATAAAAACAAACGAAAAAGTAAAAAAAAAAAGATGAAAACGTTTAAAATGAATGAAAACGTAAAAATAGAGACAAAAACATAAAAGAAAATGATGAAAAGGTAAAAAAAATAGACAAACACGTAAAAAAAACAGACGAAAACGTAAAAAAATGACGAAACCATTAAAAAAACATATGACAATGTTAAAAAACGGATAAAAACATTAAAAAGGGACGAAACGTAAAAATGACGAAAAAGTATAAAAGCAACACGTAAAAAGAAGACGAAACGTAAAATGAATAAAAGAGTAAAAGAAAGACGAAAACGTAAAAAATGAATGAAAATGTTTTAAAGCGGACGAAAATGTAAAAGCGGACAAAACGTAAAAAAATAACAAGGGAGTATAAAAACAAACGAAAACGTAAAAAAAACATATGATAACGTAAAAAACGGACGAAAACGTAAAAAAAAGTGACAAAAACATTTAAAAAAAAAAAGCAGTTGAAAACGTCTTAACGGACGCAGATGTAGAAAAGCTGACAAAACCATAAAAAAGGACGAAAACGTAAAAATACGGAAGAAAACGTAAAAAATTCTACAAAAACGTGAAAAAATGGATGAAAACATAATAAAAAACGGGCGAAAACGTAAAAAAGATGGATGAAAACGAATACAAACGAGTTTTTAATTCATTTTAAAAAATGAGGACTAACGATGCAAAAATCTTAACGGAGGGACTAACGATGCAGACATAACGGATAAACTAACCGCTCATCCAAAATAGGGAGTAAATGAGTCTGAGGTTTCAAAATTATGAATTATAATAGTTTAGTTGCTTGACCCGTCGAGAAAGAAGCAAAGTGAAAAGAAAAGGAATCAACAAGAGATATTGTATACTATACTAGGCGTATGATTATAAGTGCGATATTATGGTTAAATGCTTCGTGTAACGTTTATACATAAAACATGAAATAATTACAATGTAATTGTATTTTCCTATTGCCATAACTTTTACAATTAAAATTAAAATATATAATATCGCAAGATAATTTTTATTAGTCATGTAGGTATGGCTAAACACAATGGGTCGGTTGACCCAAAGGGTTGTGTAAGGTTGAGGCTAGGTTGCCCCATTGTGGGGTGGGTTGTGATCGGTTGTGTTGAGCAAATTTGACAACCTAGTTAATCAATTCAACCGAGTTCTCTTCCATTTGTGTACCATTTGAAGATCAAAAAAAAAAAAAAAAAAAAAAAAAAAAAACAGTCATGCTGTGGCAACTGGGTCGTCGGAGAGAAAGGCGATGTGGCGTGATTGAACTAGGTTCTTGGTTAATGTTTAACTTAATAGTTATATGCACACACATCGCTGGTTAATGCACTACCAAAGAAGTGAAACAACAAACGCAATTAGTTGTTATTTAAACGAACATGAACCAAATAAGCGAAACAAGAAACTTATGACTATAATAAAATATCATAATGGGTATGTTTTGTGCAATGGGCTGGGGCTAAAATTGTGGTTGAGGTTGAGGCTTGGGCTTATATTATCAGTCGCAAACTGAAGTTTATATTTTTGTAAAGCTGTTTGACAAATTAGTTGGAGTTAAAGCTTATTAATGTAAAATCACATAAAAATACATCAAATTAAATTCACATGTATTTTCAGCTTTTACGTGATAATTCATTATATTTTAAGGGTATGTTTGGCGAAAATAGATTGTCTTCGATGGTGTTATTCTTTGATCTTTGTTGCTTAAAAGATTATAAAAAGCAGTTATTTTTATAAAATACATGAAATAACCTTTTATTTTCGAGATTATGGAAGATTATTTTTTATAATCTCTTATAAGTTATATCTGCCAAACAAAGATTATTTTTAAGTAGCTTATTTTTGAAAAATAAGCGTAATCTCTCAATAATCTTGTGTCTTAAACACCTCAAGAGGTATTTAAGTAAATTAACTATGCATGAGCCCTTTCTATGGGCTTAGGCTTATGGAGCTGTGACTTTTTATAAGTAGTAGCGCCATAAGTATGTATTCTGACCAGAAACATTTTATAAGCGAATTATTTCAAAGCCCAAGCTCTTATAAGTCTTCATAAGCCCTTCGCCAAACATAGCTAATATACTAATCTCATTATTGTTTAAAAACGTTCAACAATAACATTAATATTTTTTTTGTCACTCATTTCCATCAACTTATAAACCAAGAATTAACACAAGAGTAAATTAAAACATGGTGTGTTATATAGTAGACATGAGGATTTTTTTAAACTATTAATGTCGAATCAATAAAATTCTCTTTTGTTAGGATATATATAGTAATGAGGTGAGATCGATGGAAAACAAGTCAATCGAAGAGCAAATCGTAAGATCTCGGTAATTCATGCTTTTCATCTAATAGCGGCCGTGTATGACAATTGAAGAGCACATAAGTTGGCTCAATTATAGAAAGTTGATATTTTAAAGTCGACAAACTTGTGATCATTGAAGAATAATCGTGTATAGCAATTGAAAACACATAAAGATTTACCGAATTTATAAAGTAGACATACCTTTAGTACACCCTGTTGAGCAGTTGAGCCCATCTTTTCTCTTTGTTAAACCTTGTTATATGTTATTTTGTAATACCTATACACCCAGCCTACTCTGTAGATTATTTTTAAGTATATAAAAATGGTTTGCTAGTTGTTGCTTGGTTGAATTGGGGGATTTGTTGGTTCAAGAATGAAGTTATGAAAGAAATGTGGATCATGTGACTAATTCATGTGACTAATTTTATGCTTAATCTATTTATCATGTGACACTTGTATTTCACTTATTCTCACTCCTCTTATTTACCATTGATTTAGCCATGTATTACAAGATTCTTGTTAGGCATAAAATTAGGCACATGAATTAGTAATGCCAATCACTACTCTATAGTTTATATTTATGTCATTTAGTTCAAAAATAATAAAATCGAAACAAATTAAAAGAAAGATTTAAGATGACAAAAACTTTTTTACATATAAGTGATCAATCTCCACTTTACATTTTTATTAGATCTAATGGAAGAGATTAATCCCAACAATTAAAAAAACTCGTTTTCATCCTTTTTTTGCAAATATAAATATCTTTCAAACCGTTAATCGTCAAGCGAAAAAAAATATACCATCACGACGAGCATTTAATTATCTTTCTATAGATAGGCACTTTGATATACTTTCGACAAAAAAAAATCATGTTTTTCACGTTTTTTTCGTTTTTTTTTACGTTACTGAAATTTGCATGAAAAAATCATATATGATTTAACACTAATTTGAATACTACATGTGATATTAGTGTTAAATCACTTTCTTTTTTTTGAACGGTTAGATTATATAAAACTAGAAAAAGCAATTACATAATAGGGTTAAGTAAGGGGTTTTGGATCCAACTCGACCGAGAAACCTTACAATTTCTATTTCTAGAAGAATACCACAAAAACGAAACATCGACAATTTGATCTAATAAATATTTTTGAAGCATCTTCTTGTCCCCGAAAATTTTGTTGTTACGAAACTGCCATAACGTCCAAACAACTACACCCAAAATAGAATGCAGAATACTCTTAGAGGCTGAACTAAGACGTGCATGATCAATCCAACCGAATACATCATTCAGGTTGTCCGAATCTGGAAGAGGAAGATCCATCCATTTGTAGACAAGGCGCGGAAGAAGCGGTTGCAAGACCCGGAGAAGATGTGAAGAGGTCTCGGGAGAGGTGTTGCAAAGAGGCGAGAGAAGGAAGGCTGAAACCTTTCACCTTATATTCCACCGTGTAGGAATTCGATCTCTCAAGATCGCCAAACCAAAATATTATTTTTCTAGCAATGAAACGACACCATCTTGTCTAAATTAGGGGATTACGGAAGAGAATTGAATCAATATAAATCAGAATGTCTTTAACGGTGAAGGTATTGAACCTATTAAACTTCATTACCAAGCATCTTGACCTTCGATAATTGAGCATTCCACAACATAGAGATCAGCGAATCGATTGGGAACCGATAACTCCTCCATGAAATTACGCGTCGACACCAAACCCAACCATTTTGCCATTTGTCTCGAACAAGACAATCTTTGTTTGCTTCAAGACAAAAAGACGAGGAAATTGGCGCTCAAAAGGGATGTCACCAAGCCATGCATCTCTCGAAAATCTAGTAGTTGAACCGTCTTTGACTTGACGTTTAATAGAAGAATGAGGGATGATGCCTTTGTTATGCATGTCGTTGATTGCCCCCACAATCCTAGACCAAGTACCAGAACCTCCACATTGATGAAAAAACACAGAATCGATCGTCTTAGTATGAACCATGAATTTCGAAATGACTTTGACCCATAGAGCTTGAGGACTATTAAAAATGCATCTCCATTTTGGAGAGAGAAAGGTTTAAAGCCTCAGAGAACCAATACCAAGACCACCTTTCAACTTTGAAGCTAAAATCGACTTCAAAAATCCAAGGAATTTTTTTATCCCATTTGTGCAACCCTAAAAGAAATTGGCTCGTAAAGATTCTAGGCGCTTGTTAATCTGCTTAGGCATAGGAAAAAGAGAAAGATAGTAGACTCCAAGAGAACCTAACACCGAAGTGATCAAGGTAGATCTACCACCGATAGAAAGCATATTTGCTTTCCATTTCGATAATCTCTTTTTGAACTTATCAGAAATAGGATTCCATTCTTTAATTCTCGACATGTTAGAACCTACCGGAATTCCCAAATATGTAAATGGAAGATGTTGGGGAGTATATCATATGTGATTTATCATATATGATTTATGATAGTATCACATATGATATTACATATCATATGTGATTTAACATAATATCACAAGTGATCTTCAAATTAGTGTTAAATCATATATGATATTTCAAGCAAATTCCATTTCGAGAAGAAAAGCGAGGAAAAAGACAAAAAGCGTGAAAAAAATGATTTTTTTTCTTCTTTTTCCGAAAGTATATCAAAGTGCCCGTCTATAGAAAGATAATTAAATGCTCGTCGCGATGGTGTAATTATTTTTGCTTAACGATTAACGGTTTAAGAGATATTTAAATTATAAAAAATAGGTGACATAATAAAATATTTTTAATTTCAGACATTGATTTCTTTTTAGATGGATGGTGGAGATGAGTCCCTTGGTATGTAAGAAAAGTTTGATATGTAAAATAACTCTCCTTTAAAAGAAATAATGTATTACAACATGTAGTTCTTATAAACCTGCTGAGTTTTATACATTATAGTTAGTTATATGAGTTAATATGTTTAAATTTACCAAAGTATGATCATATATTAAGTTTTATGGCAAAATTCAGAGAATTTACACATTAGCTCTTAACTGTTTAGTTTGATGATTCTTGAAAATGCAAGGAATTGGTTTGTGAAATGAAAAAACTATCAGCAAGGGTTTATGGACTTAGGAGCTATATGTTTGTTTATTTTATTGTTTACACCTATTATCGTTTCACATGTCTTTATTTTACCCTTGTAACACGTTACCTTTTCATTTTGATCCATTTTGCCTTATACCTTAATTATACCTAGAATCTTGTGGTGGAGAGATGAGATTTAGACAAGTTATGATAGTGTATTAGCCATGATTGAGCAATTGAGCGGTAGAAAATTATAGCGTTGATCGGTTGTTTCCCTTTTCATGAGGTGGTCGGTTTCACGATTTACTATAATAGTTTAAATTTAAATTCATAATTCATGGTTTAGTCTAGAAGATATCTTTTTGTGTTTAAAATTGGAGTCTACTTGAGGACACGTAAAAATCAAGTGGGAATATTTTATATCATCAAAAAGAACATGTTTAATATCAACATTCCACTATCATTGCTCGTTATTATTATTATGTTTTTAAGATATTTGGCATTGTTTTGTGGTTAATTTACAATCTGATAAAAATCACGAAGCAATGGGCGTTTGGCGGAAAAAAGCCAACATGAGGAAGATATTACCATTTCTATATGTCTTATAGAAGTTTTACATTTACGACGTATACGCGCCTAGACCTGGTGGTTTTTGTCAGGTATTGAAGGCTATACGACGTATAGAGTTCATGTCTATATGTTGTATACATTGAAGAATCAAGTATCTTACAAGACCACAATAAAATATTGTTGCCTAGAGAAACACAATAACCAGATGTAGACATGCGTGTAGTAGAGCAACTAGCCCAATCAACATCTAAATAAGCAACCACATATGATGTTGATGAAGAATAAGTTGTAAACCATAATCCAAAGTACCCCAAATGTAGTGTAACATCCTCTTGAGAGCCAAAAAATGTGGCTCACGAGGATTGTGCATAGAAAGCCAAACATGTTGAATATGAAATCTCTAGTCTAATAAACATGAGATATTGTAAAGCACCTGCAAGACTGCCATATTATCAGAAATAAGATCACCATCAGTTGTGAGTTTGGAATCCGGGTCAATCATAGTCTGACACTGGTTACAAGTGAGCATATGAGCACACTCAAGTACCTTAGTAGCATACTTCCTTTGAGAGAAAACATCCCGAGTATTGTGAGTCACGAAACACCTATAAAGTAATTAAGAGGCTAAATCGGTAATGGAAGCTCAACATGAAGACATGTAATAACTCGTTGCAAGAAAACTTGTGAGGATCGGTCAACACAAATCATCAACATATAATAGTAAATAAGTTGTATTGCTCCCTGTCTAAAAATAAATAACGATGAGTCACAACGACTATTATGAAAACTAACCCTAGCAACGTAAGCATCAAATCTCTGAAACCAAGCCCGAGAGCATGTTTAAGGCAATATAATGATTTCTACAAAAGACAAACATAATTGGAATGTTGTGGATCCCGAAAGCTAGGAGGCCGATGCATATAAATATTCTCAGATAAAGAACCGTGTAACGAGGCATGCTTAACATATAACTGATGAACAAGAAAATGTCGAGAAAACGCAAGACTAAGAACAATACGGATAGTAGCAGGTTTCACCACCAGACTAAAATTCTCATCAACATCAATACCGGGAAGTTGGGTGCTACTATTTGCCACAATGAGAGCCTTATAGTGACTTTAACTACAATTTGCATTATGTTTATGCCTAAAAAGCCAGAATGAACAATGTTCACATCTAATGGACTAGGCACAAGAACCCAAGTATTATTTTTAATTAATGCATTATATTCATCAAGCATAGCACTACGCCTATTATGATCATTAAGCATGGGTGTAAGATTTGTGAATGGGAAATGATGGACACATTTAGAGTAAAATGTTAAGTGGGTCTATTAGTACCAACAAAGCAGTGATCATGGGGTGAGTTGACACGAGATTGGGAATGATATTTGAGTGGCATTCAAACTAGAGTGGGTTGAGGTGAGGTGGATGAGCAGTGTTGGTGGTGGATGAATCGGGTGAGTAGTATGTGAAGTTGTAGTAGAGGTGATGTTTAAGTGTCGATGGTTGACAAGCCTAGAGATGTATATGGAGGTGATTTTGTACTAGCGCGAGTTGGTGTAGCGTTTGTAATTAGGCCTTATGGAGTAACATTTGGACTGAAGGTGTATTTGGTGTAGTTGGGTCCTGTAGTAACATGTGACAAAATAATAGGTGGTATAATGGGTTTAGTAAGTAAATGTTGTTGATAAAATTTGGGGAAGTTTCAAGAAAAGTATATAGGGTGATGAGTTAGGATTCATAGACCCGTAAAGAAATACCATCTCATCAAAAGTCACGTGATGATAAAGTATAATTTTATGTGTGTTTAGGTCAAGACACCTAGACCCGCGATGATTTGTGGGATACCCAAGAAAAATGGATAGTGTAGAACGCGGCTCAAGCTTATTGTTGGTATGGATATGAGGATAGCAAAGACAACAAAAAATACGAAGATCTGTATAATTGGGTGTGCTTTTATATAGGCGAGTGTGAGGTATATCATTGTTGATGACGATGGAAGGCAAAATATTCAAAAGACAGGTGGCCATGTGGAGTGCCATAACCCAAAAAGTGGGTGGTAAGTGTGTGTGAAACAAAAGTGTTTGGATGAGGTTATTAATGGTATGTATCATTCGTTCAGACTTACCATTCTGTTTAGATGTTTTCGGACAAGAGAAGCGAATGGTAATATCATTAGAGGAAAATAATTGGTGTAAGGAGTTATTTTCAAATTTACCACCATGATCACATTGCAAAGACTTTATGTCAAGCTGGTTTTTAACAAAAGCACGAAAATGAATAAATTTAGACAAAGTATCAGACTTATTACATAAAGGATACATCAATAAATAATGCGAAAAATGATCTAAAAACAAGACATAATATTTAAAACATGTAATGCTCAAAAGTGTAGAAGTCCACAAGTCCGAGTGAATAATATCAAAAGAAGACTTAACAATAGTTTCAAAAAGCGAAAAAGGAAGCCTCACGTGCTTGCAAATCTGACAAGCATGACACAACACATGAGACTTAGTCCTATTGCATGAAATGAAATTACGAGAAACTAAAGAACAACACATCACTTCATGGATGTCCAAGTAATTGGTGCCACGTGTGTTGGCTGACAAGAAAAGCTTGAGGATTAGTTGGCTTTGTGGCATGATACAGATCCCCCATGTTATCACATCTTAGTAGGATTTGACGGGTCTATAAGTCCTTCACAGCAAAACTGAACTTATCAAACTCAATGGAACATTTATTATCACAACATATATCAAATTTTTACAATAATATGTGTAATGAGAACATTATTTGAACGAAGATTTCTGCGAGGAGTAGACAAAGTGTTATGGCCCGTGTTGATGACGAAAATAAATTTCCCGTCACCAACAAAGATGGAAGGATAAATGCAATAACTAAAAATAGTACTAAGATTATTAGTATATGAGTTAAGATGAGAGGACACATCAGTGTCAATGTTCCAATTAGCATTGGCAGGATCTTGAGTATCATTGTGTTGAAAGCTTGAGAGAAGCTATTCACGCCATGTAGAAGATTATGGAGCGATGGTCGAGCCATAAAGGTCCTTCCAAGTAATGTTTGTTGTTGTTGTGGAGAAAATGTTGAGTAAGTTGTTGAGTATGGGATATTACAAAGCAGCGCGAAGTGGTCTGGACCAATCACGATGGTTGGTTTACTTGGAAAATGGTGAGGTGACCCAATTATGTGACAAGCTATATTGAGCTAATAGATTTAGTTAGGCTTGTAATAAAGCCAACAATTGTTGATGTTTGAACCCATGTTAACATGTTCAAGTCCATTCAAATGAGTAGTAGATCCACAAGAAAGAAGACTAGCACGAGGGATTATTAACCCTTGTATTCCTAGCGTTACTTTTATTGGGAGCATTAGGTCACATACGACTAAGTCATGAATAAACTTACATGTATGACCCACTTGCAAAATCTATGAGTAAAGTTACGACAAACTTGAGGCTCAAAAGAGTGTGAATTCATCGAGTGTCATGAGATGTCTGCGAGTCTTGGCCACGAAGTATTTGTTTGACTAGAAGAACTTGTGGAATGTGGTATTAGTGGATTTAGTTTATGTGTTGGAATTGAGCCTCATCTCCTTTGTTGTTACCATATAACACATGGTATCGAGGTCGGGAAAAGGATTCGGTGAACAATAATACTCGCAATCGGTGCAAATTAATCACTCGACCCTTAATGGCATAGGTGATTATGTCATCATCACTCGTATGGGATCCAAGATCATTTAAGAGAGTGCCAATAGATTCAATTTTATGAAAGTATGCATCAAGAATAAGGTCACCAATTTGAATTACACATAACTCACGTTTTAAAGTAATAGTTCTTGTACGTTTATTGTCAAGATTTTTTTTCAACATGCTCCCAAGCATCTTTAGCAGTGGGAGGGTTCACGTTGGTGAGTCTACCTTGAAGAGATTCAGAAAGCGTTAAGAAGATCCACGACTTTACAATGGAATCATGATTAGCCATTCGGTTATTGGTGGAGGAAAGCGGAGGAAGTAGTGCCATCACCTTGGATGTGCTTTCGAACACCAAAGTTGGCACAATGAATATTTGATGCGGATAATTGTAAACACATTAAGTTTACAATCCTCCTAAATTTGAGTACCTAAAATTTGTAGTGTAGTATAGGTAAGACACGGAGGATTGATCATTCTCTAGGGAATAGTTTGGGTGGCTCGAAATGTATGACAATTTAAGTCTAAAGGTCGATGGATGATTATTTTGTATTTTTTATAGAAATCACCTTAGAAATGTAGTTAACACACTTTTTCCCATTGTATGTAGCATTCTTTTTTTTCTCATTTTGTCAATAAACTTCTATCGTTAGTCCTTTGTTTATACCGTTAGCAAAAACCGCATCGTTAGTCCTTTATGCTAACGACCGTTAATAAATAACTTAAAATTTGGTTATCTTCGCTAAACTTGCGTCGTTGGTCCTTTATAGTAACAATCGTTAAAAATAACTTAAAATTTGGTTTCTTACGTTTCGTCCAGTTTTTCACGTTTTAATGCGTTTTACATGTTTCGTTCGTTTTAACACGCTTTCGTTCGTTTTTCACGTTTTATCCGTTTTTACGTTTCGTCATTTTTCACATTTTGCCCTTTTGCACATTTTCATTCGCTTTTACGTATTCGTCCGTTTCGCGCGTTTTCTTAGTTTTTCACATTTTCATGCATTTTACGTTTTCATCCGTTTTAACATATTTTAAATCGCTTATGCACGCTTTCATCCTTTCACACGTTTCGTCCGTTCTAACACGTTTCGTCCGTTTTTCACGTTTCATCCGTTTTTCATGTTTTCATCCGTTTTACGTTTCGTCCGTCTTTACATTTTGGTCCGTTTAACACGCTTTCATCGATTTTCACGTTTTCATCATTTTACGTTTACATCCGTTTTGCGTTTTCATCTGTTTTTTCCGTTTTCATCCGTTTTAACACGTTTTCGTCCGTTTTCACGTTTCGTGCGTCTTTACGCGGTTGGTCGTTTTGACACGCTTTCATATTTTTCACGTTTCATTCGTTTTACATTTACATCCGTTTTGCACATTTTGTTGTTTTGCACGATTTAGTATGTTTTACAATTTTTTCTGTTTAACACGTTTTCGTCCGTTTTCGCGTTTCCTCCGTTTTTACGTTTCATCCGTCTCTACGTTTTAAATCTTTTTTCACGAATTCATCCGTTTTACACAAAATGTGCAAACACGAACGAAACATGAAACAACGGATGAAAATGTAAAAGGATGAAAACGTGAAACAACGGATGAAAACGTGAAACAACGGACGGCGTGAAACAACGAATCAAAACGTGCAAAACGGATGAAAACATGTAAAACGGATGAAAACGTGAAAATGGATGAAACGTGAATAACGGACGAAAACGTGTTAAAATGGACGAAACGTGTTAAAACATACGAAATGTAAAACATCTGGCACGCAAACATACGAAAAACACGAAAAACGGATGAAAACGTGTAAAATAGATGAAAACGTGAAAAAGCGAGACGAAACCATGTTAAAGCGGATGAAAACGTAAAACGGATGAAAACGTGAAAAATGCGACGAACCCGTGTTAAAGCGGACGAAACCGTGTTAAAGCGGATGAAAACACGTAAAAGGAACGAAACATGCAAAATGGACGAAACGTGTTAAAACATATGAAACGTGTAAAGCAGATGAAAACATGAAAACGAATGAAAATGTGCAAAACGGACAAAATGTGAAAACAGATTTAAAACGTAAAACGAATGAAACGTAAAACGGATAAAACGTGAAAAACGGACGAAAGCGTGTTAAAGCGAGCGAAAACGTGTAAAACGTCATTTAAAACATGAAAAAAGCGGACGGCGTAAGAAAACCAAATTTTAAGTTATTTTTAACGATTGTTACTATAAAGGACCAACGACGCAAGTTTAGCGTAAGATAACCAAATTTAAATTATTTATTAACGATTAGTTAGCATAAAGGACTAACGATGCGTGTTTTTTGCTAACGGTGCACACAAAGGACTAACGATAGAAGTTTATTGACGAATGAGAAAAAAAGAATGCTACATACAATGGGAAAAAGTGGCAAGTTAACTACATTTCTAGATGATTTGCCCTTTTTTATATTCTATGGAAAGCAAAGTAAACTCTCGGGGTTGAAGAGTTTGGTTTTTATAACTACTAATTAACTAAAATAAACTAATTATACTAGAAATGCAGATGAGATAAATTGGTAACTCGTATGATAGGTAAAGTGTATTTACTTATAATCTCACTGCTCCCTAGTTATCTCTTATTAATTAGTTGAATTATCACTTCCTTGTTTTAATTAGCGTGTTGTATTCCTTAATATTAGTCGTAGGGTGGTGCTAATTTCTCTAACTCTATGAATACATTGATCTCGTTAAGAATCCTAATGTTCGCGAACGCAATTCCCAAAGTTAATGAATATTTTGTTCTCGTTAAGACTCTTAATGTTCGCGACCGCAATTCAAGCAATAAATACAACGAATCAACCAACCGTTGCACTATAGTGGGGCATTTAGTCAAACGTTCAAGAAAATATCCTAAGATCTAGCCAGTTTTCCTACTTCTAACACAATAACAACTAATCAAAACAAGAGATGACAATCAATAATCAATAACTATATTTCATTCAAATCTAAGTAAACACTAATAAATTTAGCCTAGCATGTTAAATAAAAGAGAAGATAAACAAATAATCATACAACACATAAACATATTGTAATGATTAGAGATTGAATAACTTATCTTCAATAAAATATGGAAGTTAAGGGGGCTAAAAACCCTTACAAAACTTGTGAAATTCATGGTCTTTAGGTTCTCCAAGTCGCACTTCAAGATGTTACAATGAATGAGAAAATCTGAAAATATATATATAGATTTACACTTGTATGACGTCACTTTATAGGTGTGTGCCGTCACCGTTATTAATGGGGTTTCGAGAATTGTAGCCGCCTTATTGTGGGCGTCGCCTTATGGGTTATGACGCCGCCGCTCTTTACTTTCTTGGTCATGACGATGTCGGCTCTCGCCTTATTATGACGGTCGCCTTATGGGTTGTGGCGCCGTCGCTCTTTACTTTCTTGGTCATGACGTCATCGGCTCTAGACCATCGCCATCGCCTGAAGCGTCGCTTGAAAAATTTACAACTTGATCATCTTCGTTAATCTTCAAGTGACGCCGTCACTTGTTATTTGCGACGCCGTCAGATCACCATTTCCAACGCTTTACTTGACTTTGTCGTTTTCTTGACCTATTGAGTAAAAAACGCTCCATTTTCAAACATTTTCTTCCCAAGTGCCTAAAACTCAAATAGAAACGATTTAGGATAGTGAATGATCAAATATGTATGGATTTAGAGGTTAAATGACCCTTTAAAAACGTATAAAATTTACACTCATCAATCTTGAAAAATAACACCAAGACGGGCAGTTTAACTTGTCTTGTCTACATCGAGCTTGAAGGGAACCACACTAGTGATGTTATGGACGGTATATAATTTATCAACGAGGGATAGTGTAGGACGATTTGTGGGAGGGATATCACCAGTCATCATTATGATGGTAGTGTTTGGGAAAAGTCACGGCAAAAAATAAGAGGAAGGGGACGTACAATGTGTTAGGGTTAGATATTTTAGGAAAGGATAGTATGAACTCTTGATACCATGTAAAGTTGTATTATTGACTTGATTACAACTGATTACAATAACGTGCATATATAACAATATGATGGGTCAATAACCAATACTAACTACTATTGGGTTATACTAATAAAGATCCATTTACAGAAGTGTTTTAGGTCGATCCGACCCCTCAAGCTACTTTGATATGTTACCCACCCACCTACCTACCCCTTTTTACATATCTACCCTCTATAAATTTACATTTTTCTGTGCTATCATATATATTAGTAACCAATGACAAAGAATATCACACCACTGGTAGATGAAAAAAACATGATTTACTATAGTTTGTTAAGGTAATTATGCAAGTTTGGGAGATGAGCAAATTGAAGTTACGAAGGTGGCAAAGAATCAATTTTCGATTT
Organism: Chrysanthemum lavandulifolium; assembly: GCA_022545495.1. Lineage (NCBI taxonomy): Eukaryota > Viridiplantae > Streptophyta > Magnoliopsida > Asterales > Asteraceae > Chrysanthemum > Chrysanthemum lavandulifolium. The sequence goes on along the minus strand of CM040239.1, from coordinate 154,549,992 downwards.
CAGTAGAGGTTATCATCATCATTTAACATGTTACTATAGTGTGCATGACCAATATGCAACAAGTCTCAAAACTAAATGTTTCATAATGACCAACAATTCCAAGGAAAAGTTTTCTGTAGCTAGGAACTCTATTATTATAAGTCTTATACTAAAAAATTTTGTATCCATTAATCCACTGATTTCGCACCCATATTAACTCTTATCCACATAGTTTCATGCAAGTCAGGTAGTAGAACATATCATATAGCATAATAAAAAGCAACAACTTTACCAAAAAAAAAAAAACCCTTTTAACCTTGTGAGTCTTTATTATATTCCTATTTAGCAAAGTTTGTTCAATCGACAATTAGGTAATATATCTCTAAAATTTGTATTTGTAACTTGTATCGACGAGAGATCAAGTATGCAATTTTGAGTAAATCAAATGAATCATATATACCTATGGAATGACCCTTATTTTTATGAATGAAATGCATTATGTATTTTTAATACAACTACACATGCAATAGAATTTATCGCGACATACTCAAGTTGATTGAGTTAGTTTGGTGGATTTATAAGAAATGGCTATGGTTTAAAACTTTAGATAAATGAATTTTACAAAAATAAAAAATAAAATAATATATATGGTTCCTCATTTTACTTGCAAACAAATCACTTATGTAGTTAAGCTTTAATTTTTTTTCTGTATATAGACGATGGTGATACACACCCACATACACGTGACAACGAGTCTATTACTGTTAATGGTGTCGTATACCTCTTCCAAAAGAGTAGAAAGAACGGACGAGACCTTTACCACTAACTGCAAGTGAAACAATGAGAGAGGCAAGTGATTCACCGACGCTTAAATCAACCTCAAAGGCACATGAATAGACGGCGCGCGAGTCACCCGGCCATGAGTAAAGTGCGCAGTTGATCGAATCGATCTCGTTAACACCGGCACCGTCATGTTTACTGCGACTCATCGGCGCGTTAACCACTGAGAGAGGTGAGTGAGTCACTGGCGCGTGAGTACTATTCGGAGGCGCGTGAGATGCTCTGCACAACCCCGACGTCATCATGTTACTGCGATTCACCGCCGCGTTAATCAATGAGAGAGGCGAGTGAGTCACTGGCGTGTGGATACTGGTCGGAGGCATGTGAGATGCTCTGTTCCAGACCGATGCCGTAGTTGTTGAGCGAGATGTCGATCTGATCAGGTTAAACAAATTGTCAGTCTGGTCGCAGAACATATCATATAACATAATAAAACCAACAACTTTATGAAAAAAACCCTCTGACCCATCATTCCTACCCAAATAATCTTTAGCCACTAACCGCATTAATTTATGTGGTTCTTAATTAACCTTAAATTGATAACATCATAACCCGATATCTATCTTAATAATGCATCTACACATCTTAAGCATTTAAACTAAAATCATGGGCATATATCAAGGTTAAAAAATATATCCGAGTAGTGATCCATGATGGGGTGAGTAATGATATATGATGGGTGAGTAGTGATCCATGAGTGGTGATGCGCTAGAAGAGTGAAAAAAAAACATATTACTTTTCAAACAAGAGACATGTCCATACGATTAAATGTTGCAATAAACAATAAAAACATACACATGTTTGTTACATGTACTAACATAAGTTGAAGGCTTGAAGCGATATATAAATTTGGAAACACAGTTTGAAAATCTTTAAGCATTCCATAAACCTCATTTAGCCTTTTCCCCATATTGTTCTATTGCAAACCTTGAGATTCTACTTGCTTATTATACGACTCAGGTTTGTTATTTTGAGTCTCAATTTGCTTACTTTGAGTCTCTATTTGTTTACTTTGAGTGTGTATTTTCTCTAACAAAACACGGTTTTTTATTTTTAGAAATTCTTAGATCGAAACTAAATTTAGATATTTGGGATTTTGTTACACCGGCCCCATAACAATGAGGTTCTTCATTTTCAAAAAGTTTGTTAAGAACCTTCCTAACAATTTCTACCTCTAAGGCAGGTAAAGGCAGGTTCAATACCTTCAAGACCTCTTAGCTCTAATTTCTCGCGTGATATTTTTTCATTTGCTTTGACTTGAAACAGGCATACACTTTTAATTTCATAAATCAAAGCATGTAATACAAAACTTTAAAAAAATAATATCCAATATGCGCATACCATTAATTGTCTTGTTGCTTCTTGAGCATATGTGTCGTCCTTCATTATATGACAAATGCAAAATGACGCAACATCATTGGGTTATCTTTTATATTTCACTTTCTGTAGATTAGATAGAAAACATCAAATATTGCATAAGAATACAAGATATAATAGTTTAGAGATTAAATGTTTCGTACAATAAAACTCAGAGATTCATGTTTTTCACATGAAACTAACAACACCAGTAGTTTGAGTATGTAATTGGTCAAGTCTTGCTTTCTTCCTGCATGATGACACTTTCTGCATTTCATTTAATTGTAACACATTTAAGTAAAATGGATTTGTTAATACACAAGGCGTATCTAACTCGCACATAAATATATAAAAAAATAATCTTAAGCAACTATATTAACTAATACCTTTGCTATGGATTTCTAAAATAACTTTTATACTCTTGCCATTGGTGGTGAAGGAAATTCTCTTGTGGTTGGAGGTAATCCAAAGCTTTCAAAAGCTCATCTTGTGAATAATTTATCTATTGTGCATCAAACCCATTGATGCCATTAACTTCATTTATCTTATTGGTAGCTAGTTGATACAACTTCATTTTTAACCTATACTTTAAGGTCCTACGCTTTCCTATGAACATAGAACAAAGAACATTGTCTATACTTTCCCCTTGAGTCGGTTCTAACCATCTTCGATGTCCCATGGCAAATTTTCCCCCATGCTTTAACCAACTTGAGTGAGTAGAGTTTGCACAAACTGGACATGCCACACGACACGTGGTGCTCCAACCAGATAAAAGGGAAGCCTTTAGTTTGAAATAATTGGTAGTCCACAAAAGGGAAGCCTTTAGTTTGAAATGTTGCGTAGAAAAAGCATCATAAGCATCAACAACCTTCCATAATAATTGGGGATATTTTATTAAATGTTTTAGATATACGTCAACATTATTGCCATGACCTTTCTCCCATTGAATAATTGATGAAAGAATAAACTATTGTTGTTTCATACATATCAAAGGAGGTAAATTGTAAGGAATCAATAACACTGGCCATGTGCTATGTGTTGTACTCATTGTATGAAACATATTAAACCATCACTAGCAAAGCGAAGTTTTACACTCCGAGGATCTGAGGCAAACTTTGAATGTCGGTCTTTAAACGCGGTCCAAACAAGACTATATGCGGGGTGCCTCATTTATCCATCTTTTGTTCTACCCCGTATCATGCCACCTCATTTGCTTTGTTGTTTTAAGACATGTACAACCTTTTAAGTCTTAGAATTAAAGGACATAACGCAAAACTTTTGTCGGCTTATTTGATTTGGTGATATCTGGAAAACTCCACCCACATTCTACTTCGACATGCAGTGAGCATATCGATCAATCTGAGTATCAACGAGTCGTGAGTCTCTCCAATGATCGACTTTTAAAGCCTTAGATGTGTTTTGCGTTGCTCTTGCTTCACTATGTGGTGCTAATAAGGCCACCACTATTTATAGGAATAACGGCTAGTAAATGTATCGTATTTGTCACTATATCCTTTTATATGTATAAAATTAATTTTTTTTCCTATTCTATGTACCTAAGTTGCATTTTGCGTCACTTGTGTATATTTTGTGACTTTTTTGCCCTTCAGTTTATTAACGATCCTATTATCCGGGAGGGACAAAAATGTGACAAAATACACATAAGTGACGCAAAATGCAAGTTGGGTACATAGAATAGCAAAAAATTTAATTCGATACATATAAAAAAATAAAGTAACAAGTAAGATACATTTATAGGCAATTATCCTCTATTTATAATACTTTAAGTACATGCACATTTACATAGAAACTTGCACACTATTCCAAACGAAACATTCTAGGGCGTTTATGAAATCCTTCAAAACTCTTCCATGACAAGATAAAAGAAAAGCTTCCAAAAATTCTAAAACTTAGTGGTCTCAAAACGTGTGGGTCATGATAACATGTGGTTAACCATTACATTATTACGGATGAGTTAATCTCTTTCACTACAAAAACTAAAATTTCATTATTAATACTTCTCATCCGTCTCATAATACGTGTTTACTTTGCTGTTTTGTGATGTTCCAAAATAAGTGTCAATTTAGCATTTTAACCAATAAGAAGAGGTTTTAATAAAAAGACATGATGTTTGATTAGTGAAAAGTGTAATTAACGAGATTTTTTAAAACTTTGTGCATACCTATTATGAGATGACAAAATTCATTTTTTTTTTCTTTTTCTTGAATAAGTTTTTATAATTAGGCCCAATTCTAACCGGTTCGGAACAAGCCCAACCCATCCAACTCCAAAAAGTCAAACCAAGTCAAACAAAAACCCGTTAAACCCTAGCATACACACAACTGTAATCCCAAACCTGTAAAACACAAACCCTAACAATGGTGAAATCATATTTGAGGTATGAACAAAAAGCGGCCTTTGGAGTGATAACATCAATTGAATCGAACATTAGTTATGACACTTCTGGGAAACTTTTACTAGCTCCAGCGCTTGATAAGATTGGTGTTTGGAATGTCCGACAAGGCGTTTGTGCCAAAATTCTTTCGTTGTTGACCGAGTCGAGTGGCCCGGTTCTCGCGGTTACAGCGATTGCTCCCGTTCCGTCTTCTGCGAATCTGGTAGTTACACAAATGATAATTTAGTGATTAATAGTAGTAGTTGATGGAATAGCTTATTTTCTCTGGCTTATTAGAATTTGGAAAAGCTTGTAAGCTCAGTTTTTGCAGCTTATGAGCTTAACAAGGTGAGCTTATGTACTTAAAGTACATAAGATGAATTAGATAAGCTAATAAGCTGGAAAAAATGAGCTTATTAGCTTATCCAAATTCTAATAAGCCCGAGAAAATAAACTATTGCAAAACACATATAAAAATGACAATTTACTGTTTAATAGTTAATAAGTTACTGTTTCTGTGTTGATGGATTTGTGATTAGGGGGTGTTTTGGAATAGCTTATTTTTCGGGCTTACGAGCTTATTTAAATTTGGAAAAGCTTGTAAGCTCAGTTTTTGCGGCTTATGAGCTTATCAAGGTGAGCTTATGTACTTAAAGTACATAAGATGAGTTAAATAAGCTCTTAAGCTGGAAAAACTGATCTTATTAGCTTTTCCAAATTTAAATATGCCCGTAAGCCCGAAAATAAGCTATTCCAAAAAAACCCCAAAAAATTGTTTTGACACTTATGAAGCTTTGTTACTTTTGATTGTTTAGTCAAAATGAAGTATTTTTTTATTGTTGGGAGGGACTACTAGCATAGTTTACTTATTAAAAGGAGCATTTTAAGGTTAAATTTTGTATGGATGTTGAATGATGTTTGTTTGTTTTAGGGACTATGCTATGTTTTTTTACTGCATAAGGAATAGAATGTTTGGATGCATTTAGTTGAAGGAAACATTTCTTAGTTTATTTTATCTCTAGTTTTTTAGGAATCTGGAAGAGGTTTTAACTTCGCAAAAGTGTTGAAAGTTTAGAAAACACGTTAGATGATTTTCTATTTTTTCATTTTGAAGAAGGGAAGGAGGGAGTTTTGGGTTGCAAAGGAAACAACAAGGAAAACATCAAAATGTGTTTTGTAATTTTCTTTAATAAGCTAGGAAATAGAAATGTTTTAGTTCCGGGGATATTTTTTAGAAACAAAAGTATATCTTAACGCGGTATTCGTTTCCTTGCTCTGTACAAAAGTTTTTGTGGAAATCAGGTTTTTTTCCCCAACTAGACGCCACCCGTTTTGTTTTTTTGAGCATTTTCTCTTGTTTGTACCTAAATTTAACTCAATGTTGTCAGTTACATCTGTTGTAGTAATGAAGAAGTTATTGCAGCGAGTGTAAGTTGATTGGGCATAGTGTATTTCTTTTGCAAAATGTATGGGGCTTTTTGTCTGCTTCGGAAATAAAACCATCTGTTCTATAAAATATGATGAAGTTGAAGTTTTTCTATGTGTTCTCACTTTGTTTAATATCACAGATAGCAAGTGGGCATGCTGATGGAAGTATAAGAATCTGGAATTGTGAGACCGGAAAGTGTGATACTACATTGAATGGGCACAAAGGGGCTGTAACTATCCTTCGGTTCAACAAGACAGGATCATTGCTTGCATCCGGAAGCAAGGACAATGACATCGTCTTATGGGATGTTCTTGGTGAAGTTGGACTTTTTCGTCTCCGTGGCCACCGTGATCAGGTAATAACAACCTACTGGCGTTTGATTCTCGTTTTAATTATTTTATCTTTATAATAAAGCGACTTATATCTGTTTTCTTCCGTTTTTTAGCAACCTGCTTATATTTGTTAGGATCTTGCTGTTACAAAATTGTATACCGCTTAAAATGGAACAAATCAGAAACAAGTTGCTATTTTAATCAACGGGAATAGTAAACATGTATCTGAAACTGAACAGATGTAGATTGTTACTATCTGCAATTGTCTAAGATTGAATGACCTCAAAAGTTGTTTCTCAGCTGAACTTTATGACATTTCTTTCTTGTGTAATCTAAAGTGTAAAATTTTTTCTTGGATTTGCTTTTGGATCGTAGGTTACTGATCTTGCCTTCTTGGATTCTGGTAATAAACTCGTTAGTGCCTCCAAGGACAAGTTTTTAAGGGTTTGGGATCTTGACACAAAACACTGTACACAAATTATTGCTGGCCATCACAGTGAAGTGTGGTCGATAGATGTTGATCCTGATCAGAGGTACCTGGTCACTGGATCAGCAGATTTGGAGCTCCGATTTTATACTATAAAGCATGAAAATGTAGATGGTCAATCTGTATCAGAAACTATTAAAACTGATACTGATAATAAAGACTCATCCACTGAAAACAAATGGGAAACCTTGAAACTTTTTGGTGAAATTCAAAGGCAGAGCAAAGATCGTGTAGCAACAGTGAGATTTAACAAGACCGGTAACCTTCTGGCATGTCAAGCTGCAGGCAAGACAGTGGAGGTGTATCGTGTATTGGATGAGGCTGAATCAAAACGTAAAGCAAAAAGAAGAACAAATCGGAAAAAAGAAAAGAAATCTTCTAAAACAGTTGACGCCACTGAAAATGGAAACGCAGATCATGAACCAAAAGAGGATGGAAACCTTCCCATGGTTACGGTCTCTGATGTATTCAAGCTTTTACAGACTGTAAGAGCCAGCAAGAAAATCTGTTCTATCTCATTCTCTCCTATTACTTCCAAGAATTCGTTAGCTACTCTAGCATTGTCACTGAACAACAATTTGTTGGAGGTTTATTCAATCAATACCGATTCATCTACAAAGACGATTAGTATTGAACTTCAAGGGCATCGTTCTGATGTAAGAAGTGTCACACTTAGCTCCAACAGCACTCTTTTAATGTCAACAAGTCATAATTCTGTGAAGATCTGGAACCCTAGTACTGGTTCTTGTCTTAGAACTATTGATTCAGGATATGGGTTGTGTAGTTTGTTTGTTCCTGGTGATAGGTATGGCGTCGTTGGTACAAAGAGTGGCACTCTTGAAATTATTGATGTACGGAGTGGTACTTCTGTAGAAGAAGTTAAGGCTCATACCAGCTCTGTTCAGTCGATTGTTTCTCTGCCTGATGGTAATGGTTTTGTCACTGGGAGTACAGATCGTGATGTTAAGTTTTGGGAGTATGAAACCACAAAAGTTTCTGGGCAGGTGTGTATATAATTTTATTAACCTATTATTGATTTGTTTTGAATACCTTAATTTTACTGTAGATGGATTTTAACTGATTGTTTTGTCATTTGTCAGGATTCAGCTCATCTAACAGTGTCCAATGTAAGGACATTGCCAATGAATGATGATGTTATAGTGGTTACTGTAAGCCCCACCGGGAATTATCTTGCGGTTGCTCTATTAAATTCTTTTATTGAGGTTAGATTCACTTTTTTTTACCTTCATTGTGTCAGTTCTATGGTATGATTGATTCTTATTCACTTTTCTGTTTGGTGTTTGATTTAATGCAAATTAATGTTATAGTGAAGCAAATAACCTTATTAAAGTTTTCTTATTGAAGCTTTAGAGGTTTTATCCCGATCCACATAGTTTTAGAGAAGCATCTAGTAGATAAATTAGAGTGTTTGTACATATGTGCATATTCTTTGTCCGTGGCTAATTGTGTAGTTGCTAATTCTTTCATTAAATACATTCAGGTTTACGATCTGAATACTCTGAAATCTCGTCCTAGATTATATGGTCACAGTCTGCCAGTATTGTGTATGGATATTTCATCTGATGGGGATCTTCTTGTTAGTGGTTCCGCCGACAAAAACATAAGAATTTGGGGTTTGGATTTTGGTGATTGTCACAAGTCCTTATTTACATGCGGATAGGTATGTTTCTTCAATTGAATATTTTATTATTCCCAAACCAATTTATTGAGACAATTTAATTTGATTCAAAATTTTATGGCAGTGTAACAGGGTGAAGTTTGTTCGTGACACCCATTACATGTTCACTGTTGGGAAAGATCGTGTTGTGAAGTACTGGGATGCTGATAAATTTGAGTTACTTTTAACCCTAGAAGGCCATCATGCTGAAGTTTGGTGCATGTCTATCAGCCATCGTGGTGATTTTCTTGTCACAGGGTCGCATGATCGGTCAATACGGCGTTGGGACCGTACTGATGAACCCTTTTTTCTTGAGGTATATAAAGTATTACTGTTAGCTTATGCCTGCATCCGATTTACTGATGATTTGGTTGATTTGGGGTGTGTTTTACATCAAACTGGTGAAAGTAAAACAAATTTTAGCTTATAAGGGCACAGATAAAGCATATTGAAAGTCGCCATTCATAATGCATACAGCCTTCTAAATTTTTAAAAATTATGCAATTTACTAATCACCTTTACTTCTGCATGCATCATACTTCTGCAGTCTGCTAACCTTTTACTGCAAGATTACTGTCATTGTTACCAAAATATGGAATGCATTGACTGATAAATACATTGTTGCAAAGGGTTGTACACTTCATAAGTGCGTGCAAATATATTGCATCAATTGGTTAAACACAGTATGTACGTTGCGAAGATCGGTACAAAGTGAATAGTACATTGCGTTTATTTGCATTTGTCTCTTTTAATGATAATACTCTTGCAATCATAAATAACACTTAAATATACTACTGAAACTTTAAAATAACGTGGACAAAGGGTTTGCATGTTAAATCAACCCGCAGTCCTTTTCTTCCTGTTTAAAAATAACCCATACCTGACCCATCCATCTTGCCACTGCAACTACATGTACAGCCAAGTGAGCTCTTTATTTGCTGCTGACATCAATATATATTTTTCACAGGAAGAGAAAGAGGAGAGATTGAATAAAATGTTTGATGCCGACCTTGAGAACTCATTAGAAAACAGATATCTGCCTCAACAAGAACTTCCAGAGGAGGGAGCTGTAGCTGTAGCTGGTAAAAAGACAAAAGAAACCCTTTCAGCGACCGACAAAATTATTGAAGCACTAGATATTGTATCTGAAGAATTAAATCGAATGGCTGAACATGAGGTTAGTATACATTTTCAACTGCTTTACAGTTGATTTTTACATCGTGTTGCAAGTTTATTCAACATCTGAAATTTTTTTAGGAGGAAAAGAGAAGAGGAAACGCGGCAGAGTTTAGGTCCCATTTTACTATGAAGGGGCTGTCTCCATCTGAATATATTCTTAGCGTTGTATCAGAAGTAAAAACTAATGACTTGGAGCAGACTTTACTTGTAAGTGAATAACAGTGTTTTTTTTTCCTACTTATATGTTTGTGAATGACGCTGAGCTACAACATAAATATTACAACCTTCATTTCATTTTATCTAAAGCAAATGTGTTTTCATTACGAGTCTTATGAACAATCTTATCTCGTCTTTGCAGGCTCTTCCTTTTGCAGATGCTTTGAAGATCTTATCATTTTTAAAAGATTGGTCCTTGAATCCTGATAAGGTCAGATAAGTTCGCTAAAGCATTGAGTTTAGCATCTGTGTGTATGGACATAATACATAAATTATTATAAACAATACACATTAATGTGCCTGCTGGTTAGCACAAGCCGATCCACTCTGTTTTGACCAAAACTTTAAATGACCTGTTTTAGCCTTAACACATGCCGACCTACCCTTGAGTAGTCATCAATTATAATTGTTGTTACATTTTGTGAGTGATGGTCTGATACTCTTATACTCATTTTACGCATCTATATCTAAACGCCGGCTTTGCTTAACATCTCTAGTACATGCTTTCATCATCCTTTTTGGCCATTTTAGTAACATTTTATCTATTTGCAGGTTGAGCTGGTATGCAGGATTGCCACTGTGTTATTGCAATTGCATCATAATCAGCTAGTTGCTACCGCAAGCACCAGACCTCTTTTAGCTCTTCTCAGAGATATACTTCATGCTAGAGTTAAGGTATAATTAAACATAAATTCGAAATTTTGCTACTGCTTTCTTAATAAGTGAATATAAAACACTGCTGCACACTTTTTGACCTTAACTTGAAGTTTTATCGCCATGGCTTAAAAGCATCCCTACATATGAATGAGATTTATATTTTCAGGAATGCAAGGATACTATAGGATTCAATCTGGCTGCCATGGATCACCTCAAGGTTACTTTCAGTTCTAAATTGTTAATACGTCATCTTATAAGTGATTAAGTTTATAGTGTGATTTACTTGTTTCAGCAATTAATGGCTTCAAAATCTGATGCACCTTTCCGAGATGCGAAGACCAAATTACTAGAAATACGGGCACAGCAGTCAAAACGTGTTGAAGCAAGAGGGGACACGAAAAGCCAAAAGAGTAAGAAGAAGAAACAAAAGAAGGATGATGGACATGTGTGGTCTTGATTTGCCGCCATTTTTGGTCACCGTGTAACCAATTGATATCATATGTTCTTATAAATGTGACACAAGTGTATAAAGTGTTGATTTAATTATATTTCATTACACATTGTGTTGCCCCAAATTTTGTAGTTGGAGATGAGATTGTTGAGGAAATTATGAAAGTTATTGTATTTGCATCAATTTGGCCTTTTTGTGACTATTGGTTCACTGGAAATTATGAATTTCGTTATGATCTAAGTATACTATTTACAACAGACTTGGAGTTTGTTTGTTTCTCTTATTTCTTTGGGCTTATTTGTTTATTAAGCACAATAAGCTCATTGTAGTGACCGGATAAGCTTATAAGCTTAGTTTTATGAGCTTATTCAAGGAAATTATAGTAAGCTCCTACTTTGAAGCTTAATTGATTAGTTCAGCTTGTTTTGTGGTTATGATGACAAAATACAGTTTTATACTTTTTTGTGGCTTATTTGGGAGAGGTTAGCTTATAAGTTTATATAGGAATGTTGATTGCCAACATACTTGATCCAAAGTTAATCAAATCACTCAACAATAGCTTGTAATCTTGTTCATCATAAGACGGCAAAGATGCAAAGGGTGCGTTTAGTTGGAGGAAAACACGTGTTTTTCATAAAATGTTTTGTAGAAAACAAGGAAAACAGAGATCGCGTTCAAATAACCATTTTTTAACAAAATATTTTGCAAAACACAAAATCCCATATTTTATAACTTAACAAGGAAAATTACAAAACAAATTTTAGTTGTTTTCCTTATTTTTCTTTGTAACGCACAACCATCCTTCCCCATCTTCAAAATAGAAAATACAAACATTAACTAAACGCGTTTTCTTTGTAGAGATAAATTTTTCTTTCAAATTTTTACAAAACTAGAGATAAAAAACAAGAGAATGTTTTCTCCAACTAAACGCACCCTTGATGTTCTATCTTTTAAAAGCTGCCTGAGGTATTAGAGGGTATTATATTGTAAGACTAGTAGTCATGGTAATCTTACCCATGATCAGGACACTCTGTCACATAAGTGTCACATTAGCTTTTCTTTCTAAGACCAAACACATGACCTTAAGCCCGTAGTAAAGCGACCCCAGTCACAACAAAAAATATACCCCACAAAAATTAATTAAAAAAACACACGCACAAACAGAATGCCAAGATCGAGTAGGGACGCGTCTACCGAGAGTAGACCAATCCTTGGTTTGGTCGACCATAACGACTAATCTAACACCTTGAAGTAAGAAGTTGAGTGATTTGTGTGACAAAATAAGTGTCATACAAACGAAACATATATTATAGTAAATGCACCCAAAATGGCGATTTTGGCATTGCTAAGTTGCTAATGGTTGTGTGCTTAACCGCCAGTCATTTTTTTTAAAAGATTATTGTACCCGGTGAATTTATAACTCTAAAACCAGGTTTGTTTAACAAGTGTTCTTAAGGTATTGGTTAAGAGAAATGATTTGCAAATTTTATTTGTTGATTGAGACACTCAATTACATGCATTAAAGTATTAAAATATTTTATTGTGTATATACACTGATTTAACCAGTTGTATATATGAGTGTGCAAATCAAAATATAATGTGTTGGATCGATGTACTCTAACCAAACTAACTTAAATAGCTTGTTAAGGTTTAATAACCTCGGATAAATCCTAACTTATTAACAAAGAAACACTAAACAAACTCTATTAAATATGCGGAATTTACTTAACAAAGCTAAGAAGAATAACTTTAACTATGAACGATTTTATTAATAACTCTAACTCTGCTTAATATGCAGATCTTTAACAACTCTAATAATATCGAACTTCTCTCTAAAACTCTAATAAAATCGCGTACGTATTATGCCAATCTAGGGGTCCTTTTATTGGCTCAAGAATACCCTAGTCGGTTTACAAATTGTATCCTTGTACGTCAAGTAATCTAACATAGAATATTCTAGAATTACAAGACTTTCTATAAACAAATAAAACAGCTTTGATCTTGCAAAGATTTTGACTTCAGTGATGCAAGATTTTGACTTTATCATTAAGCAAGATTTGACTCTTTGACTTTTCAAGATTTTATAGTTTACAACACTTTATCTTTCGTAATATCATCAATCTTCAAGACTTTCATATCCTAACATAATGTGTGCAAATCACCTTCCATTGAATAAATGTCATTAAGTAAATTCAAACTTTCCTTTTAGATTAAAAATACATTTGATCTTATAAGTTACCATTATTGTACATAACTTTTTATTAATTAAAGAGATTCTTTTATTATAGTTTTTTCTAATGACAACTCTATTGGTGTTTTTTAAGCTATTTTTAGTTAAAAACATTTTCAAATATAAACTAATCATTTCTATAAATATATGATTTAAACAAATAATTAAGGTAAATGCGTTTCAATAAGATATATATTAATATCAAGTAAGTTCATACTTGAAAATGTTTTTGATTAAAGAAAACTTATACAACACCCATGAGGTTTTTGTTAGCAAAACCCTTTTAGTATTTGATGCGTGCAAAACCGTCAAAATTTCTTACACAAGCCTGCCACTCAGTGAATGGTCGATCGTAGAACCTTAAAACAGTTTGAACACGAACTCAATGAATATCCGAGAGTATAGTGTTTCCTGTCGTTATGTCCCAATGATATGCAATGGATTATCGAACGATAGTGATCGGGAGATTTGAACGGAAAAGGAGATTTGAGATTATTATAACTACAGGAAAAGCTCATAAATTAAAACGGCTTAAATGCAAATTAAAGGAAATTAAAAAGATAAAATCTATTAAATAAACGCTATCACTATATTTAAAATGATGAACGTTTAAAACTAAAAACTTACGTTTAAATAAAAATTACGTAAACGTGTAAAATAAAAAGTGAAACTTACACAATATTAAGCCTAAAAATATGAAAAATACATTTTTACAATCCTAATGATAAAAGAAACTTTATAGAAAAAGAAAATTATTTTTATAACTAATTAATTAATTATTATTAATTAAAAACTATTTTTAACTATTTAATAATTACATAAAATACAAGAAATTAGGAAATAAAGCTAGAAAAATAAAATTAAGACTTAGAAAAATCTAAAATATCAAAATAGAATTTTCAAAACTATTTTTTGTATTTTTCTGATTATTTTTCTATTTTCTAGGAATTAAAAACTATTTAAAACTAATTAAATTATTTAAAATACAAATTTAACTAAGAAAATCTAGAAAATATTTTTTTCTTTTATATTTATCTTAACTTAAGAAAATTGAAAAATTATTTTTTTGAACCTTTTCTTAATTTTTTGTATTTAAAGCTAATTAAAAATGCTTAAAAACTAAATAAAATACAGAAAAATAGCAAATCAACTTGGAAAAATCTGAAAATTTCAGGAAAAGTCTAAAACATTATTAGGAAGCTAGGAAAATTGGAAAACCAAGTGCTTGTTTGGGAGAAATAGAAACTGCTATCTCAAGTGCTTAGAAATAAGCACTTGAAATAAGCAAATGGGACACTACAAGCACCAAACTGAAACAGAAGGTCTAATATTGTAATACCTGGAATTTCTAAAGTTCACAAAAAGACCAAAATACCCCTACAATCAAAAATTATGAATAACTAATTAAAAAGATATCAAATAAGCTATGTAAATTCAGAAAATTTTTAATTAAGGAATATCACACATGATCTAAATAAATATTAAACACTTTGTAAAGGTAATTGTTATAGTTTATAACTTTATAAAAAAATTAGTTTTGTATTTTTATAATGGCCGAATATATTAATTAATTTTATAAAGGAAATAAAATTAAATAAAAGCCCAATATAGTTTATAAAATTTAGAGTCCATTTATTTTAAGTCCAATATATTATAAAGCCCACAATAAAAATTATAAATCCTATATAAATACATTATTCGGTTCTTAATAATCCCTAATTGCCGATTACACCAAACCGACTCCCAAAACCCTAAATAATTCGACTTCCAGTTTCCAGAGCATAAGGCCATTTTTCTTGGACGAGATTTGAGGTAACGAAGGTGGGAAAAATAGTGTTCGAGCTCCAAAGCTGCTGGTTTGGGCGTGGGTAGTTTTTGGGTCGATTAGGGTTTCGACGAGTGCTAGTTTTGGTTTCTTTTGTTCTAACGATCCAAGCTCATCAATGGTAAGTTCCTAATGTTATTTTCAGTCATATAAGTCACATATAACACGTAAAAATTGGCCATGCATGTTTTATAAGTCGTATGGAATTATTTGTAATTGAAACCCTAGAAAACGTATAAAATAGCGAACGAGCATATGATAAACTTTGGGACCATGATCTGATTTTTCTGGGAGTTCTTATATGATATACAACCTGAATAAAATACATGTCCATGGATTCGAAGCTTGTGTAATTTGTTTGGGGTTTTATTTCTTGATCGCGTGTGAAAAAGGAAAGTATTTAAAAGGGGACGATTAGGGTTTATAAAGAACTAGGGTTTTCTTGTTATCATTAAGGGTCATAAATGAAGTAATAATGATGAGCTAATGATTGGTTTAATCTAGGTTTAGGGCTTGTACTTGAATAATGCATATTCGGTTTTAAATAAAAGGTTTGGGTTGGTTTTGTAAATATTGAAACTTAAAGGTTATTTTTGTGAACAGTAAAGTAAAGGTACAAAACGTATAAAAATAAGTATGGGGGTTAAACGTGTAATTTTGGATATTTAGAGGGCCATTTGAATGGTTATTTAACTTAAAGGGTATGTTTTGTAAATTCTAAAACCTTTGGGCTAAAAGTGTAAAATCTGATAATATAAGGTTAGGTCATATACTTAAAGATGTTAAGGGTGTAACATGTAATTCTGAGTAATTATGGGTTTACATGTGTAAATAAATTACGTAAGGACATGCATGAGTTTTGAGATAACTTCGGTTTGTTTTCATGTACGTTCTAGTCAAAGTGGAAATCATTAAAAGGGTAACATGTAAATTAAATGCGATTAAGTAATATTAAAGTATGGAAACCCTAGAACATAAATAGGAAGTTGATTAGGGTTAAAAGCTAAGGGTGTAATTTCGTTATTTCATGTAAGTTAAAGATTATGTAAACTACCTCAAGAGAATCTAAAATCCGCCTTGACATTTGTAAACCCTATACGTTGAAAGATGATCATATAAGCTCTTAAATAAGATAATTATCATATTAAGCCCTTAAGTTTACCGCTTGTCATTTGCAACCTATAAGTTTGACTAATTAATGATTAATACCCAAACGTTGTAATTCGTCCGTCACTAAAAAAAAATGAGTATAATCGACAACTCTAAAAGTATTAATGAGGTTAATCCGTTATACTAATAAGTATTAAATAAATCATAATCCGTGTAGATTCGCTGGAGGAGACGTGACGCTTATCTTCGTATTCGCTCACCGTTGCTTTTCTTCTCATTTGCTCTAAGGTACGGATATTCTGCCTTACTTTAAGACACTTGTGATATCGTCATGATATTCTCGACCTTTCAAGAAGGTCCCTCATGTTTTCCTTCTTGTCATTCTCATGCTTATTAGGATTCCCGATACCATTGCTATGAACCCTTTTCTGAATGTTTGATCTGTTATTTATCTGAACTTATGTTCTAGTGAACTATGCAATATCTGATGTGAACTTATGATTGGAAGACTTTGATATATACAATTGTTGAACCCTGCTATATATGATTATGAACTTATGATTATGAACCTCTGGTTATGAACTTCTGTTTATGAGTATATGATATGCCACTATGATATGAACTTATGATTTGACTATCTCGAATATGAACCTTATGATATGAACTATCCGATATGATTCGTGACCTTGTGCGTGACTATGACTCGGCTATATCTCAATCTGTTTGACTTAAGTTGGTTGATAATAACCAAATATTTAACTAGTCATGGGGTTCCATGTCCGTATCGATGATGCACCTCGATATGACTCTAGGCGCAGAGTGATGTTCCGCCACGCCTCGATGGTGAAGCATATTTTTGAATATGTAGGAAGGGGCGTATGGATGCATCCTAGATCTGATCTGTTATCCGATATGTTATCTGGTGAATGATGTCGTGTGCAATACGCGTCTTCACAAAATCTGGGAGCTAGCTACTCCATGTATATATATATTTTCTGATGATACCTTTTGAAGAAGAAAGATATTTTTATTATAATATGTTAGTGAATGTGCTTATGACGTATTTGTTTAAGTTATTTATTAATTGCCATGATAGGATAAGATTGTTACCTGATTTGTATATCTGATATTATGATTTGTTATCGTTACGTGAATGTGTTGATCTGCGAGATTAATGTGCTAGTGTATAATTAAGTATTTTGAAGGTTAATTATCCGTCTGCGATGCGACCGCCATGTTGAAACTCGCTAAGGTTAGGATTTGATATGAGAACCGGTTTAGCTATTATGTCTCGCCATGACTTGTCCGATTATTCCATTGCTACAATATTGAATTAAGTGCTTTAAATGTTTCTTCATTGATTTGTATGAATGCCATGTTTATTTATTAGAAAGTGTTTTCAGTTAGTTTGTAGACTTTCCGTTTGGCTTATACGTAATCTGTTATTTTGGTATGCAATGTGTTTGGTTGTTCTGATGTGTTTGTTTTTGTGTCTTTGATGTGCTATGTGATGTCTAAGAACTTGTTAGGTGGTTGTTTGGATTTCTGTATATCTGTGCTTCTGCAGAATCCTAAAAGATCCTTCGTCATTATTTCATTTTGTTTTCATTATTCGTATATTTGTTTTGTTTAGTTTTTGCTTCGTTATATCTGTTAACTGGGCTTTGTAAGCTCAGCCGCACTTTTCTTTTCCTGCGCCAGGTATTAAGCATTTCAAGATGAGCTTATGGGATAGCTGATCTGGGTTTTGAGAGTAGAACTGAAAGCAAGACTTTACCATAAAGATCTTAGATTTATTTTAAAGTTTTATCTATTTATATTATCTTTTGTAAGTTTTCGTTAAGGCTTCCGCTTTTGTATAGTATTTAAAGTTCTGATATGAAACCAGACAGATATCTTTACCCTTGTCGGCCGGGTGTTACAATTTATGGTATCGAGCTCTAGGTTTTAGGACCCTTAGAGCTTAGGCTATGACCGTGAGAGTGGGTAGACATTAGGTTTCCGTCTGCTCGATATCTTCGATTCCTTTTGATGGTCGCTCGATTTGACCGATACCCTTTTGCCTTCACCGAATTGGCCCTCCTCCTTTCGCATCAATTTTGTTATTTTGTTTTCGCTCGTCCGCTTGTCGATCGCTGGATGGAGACCACCGTGGAGCCAAAGAAGATGGTGCCGACCGCTGTCGCAACGGTTCCTCGTGGCCGAGAGGTTCGTGAGCGTAAGCCACACTCGACCGCCGCTGTCGTTGGAGACATCGTGGATGTCGTTGGAGGAAGTTGATGGACCAACCAAAGGCGCAAGAGACGGAGACAAGATTCAACCGGTGGTGAGAAGATTCATCTACTTATATGATTTGGGCGCGACTTATGTCACTCGATTCGCTTTGTCATGCATTTCAAGACGGTTTGATATTCT
The DNA here is from genome assembly GCA_022545495.1 of Chrysanthemum lavandulifolium. Lineage (NCBI taxonomy): Eukaryota > Viridiplantae > Streptophyta > Magnoliopsida > Asterales > Asteraceae > Chrysanthemum > Chrysanthemum lavandulifolium. Next base: position 154,531,413 of record CM040239.1, on the reverse strand, counting down.
GATAAGTGATTCTGATCCGTATTGTTTTCTTTGATTTGTTTGGAACTCGGTGTGAATCGTGAAGTTTTATCGTTTAGCATTCTGGTATATCCCAGCTTTTCTTTCTGGATCGTTAGTAATAAGTCATGAGGAAGAATACGAGGTGGATTCGGATTTGGAGTCTACGGCTACTAGTAGGTTTAATCCGACACAAGAATAGGAATTTGCGCTTCTGATTAGTTGTCCTCCTTATGAGAATTTCTGACATTTGATTTTGAGCTAGGTGCTTTTGTTTTCATTTTGACATTTGAATCTCGGATTATTAAGTTTCATTTGGGAGTTCATCTTTTGTCGACTTTGCAAATTTTGTTTGGTTAAAGGAAATAAAGCAAAATTTTGAAAGTATAATTCCTGCCTGTTGTTTCTTTCTGATAGATCCGTTAAGTTTCCGTTAGTCCTCATAAGTTTCGTCTGCTATTTATTTTCTTAGTGTTGTTGTTAATTTACCGCTTGAATGAAGTATGGCCATCTTGATGGTATACTCATGAGTATCTGGTTTGTTATAGTATGTAACCTGCTATCTGTATGTGATCTGTATGTGGTATGTTTTGTTATGATATTAGCTATGTGTTTTGTCATGACCCGAGACCGAATATAATGACAATAAGAACTTGTTATGTGATGCAAGTATTATGACGCCGATCAACGAATAATACCGAGATCATATAATCAACTTATTGACGTTATACGATCGCCCGGGAAATGCCTGTGATTGATGTGTGTATAGATTTGATTTGTATCTCGTTATTTGAGCTTCATGTTCGCTTGAAATTCGCACTTTATCGGAGATCTTTCGCCGATATCTCACGTATAAGTTTTGTACGGTTGGAATCAAGTTGTTATGATCAAGACGAACCTATAGATTGCTATGACCACCTTAAGCTTATATGTCTCCCCATATTTCTGCGACTATTGAGGCTGATAGGATTTATTCTGTCTATGCATATGATGTCCTCATCATTAGATATCTGAATAAGTTAGAATTTGTCGTTTGACTTTCTGCGTCTCATTTGTTCTCCACCATTATTCTGATGAGTATATATTTATCTATTATAAGTATTTGACTATCGAATTAATTTCTGAATAAGTTTGATTTTGAATATTATGATAAGAAATTCATTTGTTCCGAGATAGGATTAACGTTCGATATATTCCTAGAAATTCTGAAATCCGATTCGTTTTCTGTTCTGTTCCGTCTTGTCCAATTTTGAGGACGAAATTTTCTTTTAGAGGGGAAGAATTGTAATACCTGGAATTTCTAAAGTTTACAAAAAGACCAAAATACCCCTACAATCAAAAAGTATGAATAACTAATTTAAAAGATATCAAATAAGCTATGTAAATTCAAAATTTTTTTAATTAAGGAATATCACACATGATCTAAATAAATATTAAACACTTTGTAAAGGTAATTGTTATAGTTTATAACTTTATAAAAAAATTAGTTTTGTATTTTTATAATGGCCGAATATATTAATTAATTTTATAAAGGAAATAAAATTAAATAAAAGCCCAATATAGTTTATAAAATTTAGAGTCCATTTATTTTAAGTCCAATACATTATAAAGCCCACAATAAAATTATAAATCCTATATAAATACATTATTCGGTTCTTAATAATCCCTAATTGCCGATTACACCAAACCGACTCCCAAAACCCTAAATAATTCGACTTCCAGTTCCTGAGCATAAGGCCATTTTATTGGACGAGATTTGAGGTAACGAAGGTGGAAAATAGTGTTCGAGCTCCAAAGTCTGCCGGTTTGGGCGTGGTAGTTTTTGGGTCGATTAGGGTTTCGACGAGTGCTAGTTTTGGTTTCTTTTGTTCTAACGATCCAAGCTCATCAAGGGTAAGTTACTAATGTTATTTTCAGTCCTATAAGTCACATATAACACATAAAAATTGGCCATGCATGTTTTATAAGTCGTATGGAATTATTTGTAATTGAAACCCTAGAAAACGTATAAAATAGCGAACGAGCATATGATAAACTTTGGGACCATGATCTGATTTTTCTGGGAGTTCTTATATGATATACAACCTGAATAAAATACATGTCCATGGATTCGAAGCTTGTGTAATTTGTTTGGGTTTTATTTCTTGATCGCGTGTGAAAAGGAAAGTATTTAAAAGGGGACGATTAGGGTTTATAAAGAACTAGGTTTTCTTGTTATCATTAAGGGTCATAAATGAAGTAATAATGATGAGCTAATGATTGGTTTAATCTAGGTTTAGGGCTTGTACTTGAATAATGCATATTCGGTTTTAAATAAAAGGTTTGGGTTGGTTTTGTAAATATTGAAACTTAAAGGTTATTTTTGTGAACAGTAAAGTAAAGGTACAAAACATATAAAAATAAGTATGGGGGTTAAACGTGTAATTTTGGATATTTAGAGGGCCATTTGAATGGTTATTTAACTTAAAGGGTATGTTTTGTAAATTCTAAAACCTTTGGGCTAAAGTGTAAAATCTGATAATATAAGGTTAGGTCATATACTTAAAGATGTTAAGGGTGTAACATGTAATTCTGAGTAATTATGGGTCGACATGTGTAAATAAATTACGTAAGGACATGCATGAGTTTTGAGATAACTTCGGTTTGTTTTCATGTACGTTCTAGGTCAAAGTGGAAATCATTAAAAGGGGTAACATGTAAATTAAATGCGTATTAAGTAATATTAAAAGTATGGAAACCCTAGAACATAAATAGGAAGTTGATTAGGGTTAAAAGCTAAGGGTGTAATTTCGTTATTTCATGTAAGTTAAAGATTATGTAAACTACCTTGAAGAGAATCTAAAATCCGTCTTGACATTTGTAAACCCTATACGTTGAAAGATGATCATATAAGCTCTTAAATAAGATAATTATCATATTAAGCCCTTAAGTTTACCGCTTGTCATTTGCAACCTATAAGTTTGACTAATTAATGATTAATACCCTAAAACGTTGTAATTCCGTCCGTCACTAAAAAAAAATGAGTATAATCTGACAACTCTAAAAGTATTAATGAGGTTAATCCGTTATACTAATAAGTATTAAATAAATCATAATCCGTGTAGATTCGTTGGAGGAGACGTGACGTTATATCTTCGTATTCGTTCAGTCGTTGCTTTTCTTCTCATTTGCTCTAAGGTACGGATATTCTGTCTTACTTTAAGACACTTGTGATATCGTATAGATATTCTGACCTTTTCAGTAAAGGTCCCTCATGTTTTCCTTCTTTGTCATTCTCTCATGCTTATTAGGATTCCCGATACCATTGCTATGAACCCTTTTCTGAATGTTTGATCTGTTATTTATCTGAACTTATGTTCTAGTGAACTATGCAATATCTGATGTGAACTTATGATTGGAAGACTTTGATATATACAATTGTTGAACCCTGCTATATATGATTATGAACTTATGATTATGAACCTCTGGTTATGAACTTCTGTTTATGAGTATATGATATGCCACTATGATATGAACTTATGATTTCGACTATCCTAATATGAACCTTATGATATGAACTATCCGATATGATTCGCGACCTTGTGCGTGACTATGACCGTGCTATATCTCGAATCTGCTTTGACTTAAGTTGGTTGATAATAACCAAATATTTAACTAGTCATGGGGTTCCATGTCCGTATCGCTGATGCACCTCGATATGACTCTAGGGCGAGAGAGTGATGTTCGCCACGCCTCGATGGTGAAGCATATTTTTGAATATGTAGGAAGGGCGTATGGATGCATCCTAGATCCGATCCGTTATCCGATATGTTATCCGGTGAATGATGTCGCAGGCAATACGCTGCCTTCACAAAATCTGAGCTAGCTACTCCATGTATATATATATTTTCCGATGATACCTTTTGAAGAAGAAAGATATTTTTAATATAATATGTTAGTGAATGTGCTTATGACGTATTTGTTTAAGTGATTTATTAATTGCCATGATAGGATAAGATTGTTACCTGATTTGTATATCTGATATTATAATTTGTTATCGTTACGTGAATGTGTTGATCTGCGAGATTAATGTGCTAGTGTATAATTAAGTATTTTGAAGGTTAATTATCTGTCTGCGTATGTGACCTGCCATGTTGAAACTCTGCTAAGGTTAGGATTTGATATGAGAACTGGTTTAGCTATTATGTCTGCCATGACTTGTCTGATTATTCCGCTGCTACAATATTGAATTAAGTGCTTTAAATGTTTCTTCATTGATTTGTATGAATGCCATGTTTATTTATTAGAAAGTGTTTTCAGTTAGTTTGTAGACTTTCCGTTTGGCTTATACGTAATCTGTTATTTTGGTATGCAATGTGTTTGGTTGTTCTGATGTGTTTGTGTTTGTGTCTTTGATGTGCTATGTGATGTCTAAGAACTTGTTAGGTGGTTGTTTGGATTGTGATATCCGTGTTTCCGCAGTAATCCTAAAAGATCCTTCGTCATTATTTCATTTTGTTTTCATTATTCGTATATTTGTTTTGTTTAGTTTTTGCTTCATATATCTCGCTCACTGGCTTTGTAAGCTCACCAAGACTTTTCTTTTCCTGCGGTGTATTAAGCATTTCAAGATGAGCTTATGGATAGGCGATCCGGGTTTTGAGAGTAGAAATGAAAGCAAGACTTTACCATAGAGATCTTAGATTTATTTTAAAGTTTTATCTATTTATATTATCTTTGTAAGTTTTCATAGGCTTCCGCTTTTGTATAGTATTTAAAGTTCGATATGAAACCAGACAGATATGTTTACCCTTGTCGGGTCGGGTGTTACAAATATGCTAAATGAACCAAAATGCAATGAGAAACAACAAGCTAAACCCTCCAGATCACAAGCTAGATCGATTGATGACATGAGCTTATGGTCAAAAACAGTTAAAGGGGTACCACTTTTAAGCTTAAGCACAAGCCTCAAGTTAAGTCGGAAATGAAAATAAAAGTCGGGCTTGAACTAGACCTGGTTGGGACTTGGTATACCAAAGATTAGACCTAGGTGAGCTAAAATAAGCCCCTGACAAGCTCAACAAAACCGCATAAAACTCACAGTGCTAAGTGCCTCAAGCATTGTGGCACTTGGCATCATTTTGACAGCCTTATGAAGCTTAAAGAAAATTCACAAAATGTAAAAATTGAGATAAGCAACTAGACCAGAGGACTTTAAAAACAACAAGTTTCATATGAATTGGCCCATAACTGAGCTCAAGAAAATTCCTCCCATTTGGCTCAAAACTGAGATTTGGCTATTTTGACTTTTAAGGCAAAACTGAAAAGTTGACTATCATGAACTTTGATCTTGATTTTTTTTGATTGAAAATGATCTATCTTGATGAAATGAAGCTATTGTAACCTAACTTTATGGATTTTGAACATGAAACAAGATTTTGGATTTCCAAAAATCTCAACAGTTAACTGTTGAGATTGTTTAAGATGGATTTTGACTTTTAAGGTTGCAGGCACAAAGGAATGACTCAAATGAGTTCTAAAATGATTAAACAAACATGAAACACCAAAAACTTAACACTTAATAGACCTAAACCATGGCTCTATCAGTCAATCCAAACACACTTTAAAAACTGATTTTGCAATAAAAACTGAGCTAAACTTTAAACTAGCTAATCTCAATGATCAAACTGAGTTCATATGCCCTAATTACAACTATTTAGACATATTAAAACTACAAATGACCACAGATACAAAAGAAGCATGAAACTGCACTTAGACTTGAAATTGGAAAATGGGAAAGAGAACTCACAACTGTGTCCAGCTTATGCAGGATCAAAACCAAATCCAAACCTATACTAAATGATACTAATCCAACCCATTTTCATCCTCTGCATCAACAATAACCATTTCCAAACCATATGAGCTCAAGGTTGACTTTTGTTGACCATAATCTTATATTGCTTGAATCTGATCTACAAGCTTATCAAAAGCTATCACCAGCTTATATAAGCTTATACAAACTAGAAAAGAAGCTATATAAAGCTTGAATACAAGATTTTGAAAATGAAAATTGTAACAGTAATCTTGACAACATGAAATGATAATATAACTTAAATTGGAGCTTGAAATTGATTTATATTAATAAAACAACTCAAGAAAGTACAATATAACAAAAGTTAACAATCTTACAATTTAACTAAAACTTTTAAACTAAAAACCGACATTAACTAAATTTTTTTTAAAACTAAAGACTGCCTCCTTCTTCTTCTTTTGCTTCCCTTTTATATCCAAAGCCTTTCTCTCACTTCCCTGATTGAATCCCACTTTCTTTCCTGTCCATTGGATGAGCAGAACCATTTTTGGCCTTTGAATTGAATTTTGGCGGGAAAAGCTTATAACAGCTGTGAGATTGAGTAAAGGGTTTAGGAGGTGCATTTAATGCTTCCTTGGATGTAGTGGAGGAGGGGGGAGACATGGAAGAGATAAGGGGATGGTTGATTGAGTGTGCAGGGGTTTAGCAGGAATCAAGTGGGGGAGAAAGCAATTTGGCGCGTAGGTGTTTGTTTGACCATTATTTGACCGGGCAGTATTATATTGGGGGGGTCCAAAATGATAAATGACAGGGGTCCAAATGACGTTCAAGGGTCAAAATGGGTTTAAGGTCTTATAATAACACAAGGACTAGTTGTGTAATTCTGAAAATTTGAGGGATCTATTCTGCCAATTCTGCCAAGTTATTCCAAGGGACCACAAGTGACAATCTTCAAAGGTTCAAGGACCAATCTTGCCATTTTTCAATTTTCCAGGGGCCAATTCTGCCAATTTTCAAACTCGAAGGACCATTCTTGTAATTTTCTCAAACTTTTTATATTTTTCACCAAAGGACTAATTTTGACAAGTTATGATATTAAAAGGACCTTTGGTGACTTTTCTTTTGAAATTTTGACTCATGGACTATTTTTGACAATTTTAGAAACTGGGGACTAAACCGCAATTTTTGCAAATTTGATATGTTTTTCATCCGATTTTAATATTTTTGCATTTAAAACACATAAAACACCGATTTGTGATATTTTCATCATTTGATGTGTTTCGAGTGTTTTCGATGATTTTGCAGCCTAAATTAGATAAAACGATGAGATTGACACTCATCAGTATTCATCTAAGCCAACACCTTCAGAGCATCCATAGCAAACCTTAAAAAAACATGCTTAGATAATGGTACATCGAAGTGGTTGAGGCGATTATGTGGTTACATGATTAGGTTTTTATCATCAAAGTATGACCAAGTAATGCATGTCCTACATTGTGTTCTTTAGTTTTATTTTAGGAGAGAAAGTGAAAGGAATAGATTGAAATATAAAATTTGTGTGTTCTTGAGTTTTTTTGTGCAAAGGAAAGAAAGTAGTTGTTAGAGGAAAGTGAAACAGTTAGGGTTTTTATAACGCCACAATTAGGGCTACAAATAAGCTTACCATTTTAGAGGTACAAACTTGATGTACACGAATGGAGTGTGTGAATATACCACCGTAAACAACAATAATTGCAAAAAAAAAAAAAAAACAAACGACATACCGCCAACTAATCGACTGCAACATCATTCGTTCCTCTGTCCACACCTTCATCGACAACACTTGTAACGACGCTTCCCAAACAGGTAAATGAAAGAATCAACATTAACATCACAATGATGTAAAGAACGTCCAATGTTTCCTATACACCGATGAAATACCAACTTTACATAGTAAAAGATGAATCTAAACTTCACGCATATTATAACCTGACATATTTACCCTAAATTCATGGAACATTAAACCATTACTTCTCTTTTCTCTGCACAAATATCAAAGATATCCGATTATGAAGATTAAGAAATTCTTCGATAATGATATACCTACAACGACATACACTAAATTCATCGATAATGAATATTTACCCTAAATTCATCGAACATTAAACCATTACTTCTTTTTTCTCTGCACAAATATCAAAGAATATCCGATTATCAAGATTAAGAAATTCTTCGATAATGATATACCTGAAATTAAAATCTTATCGTACGTTTGTCGACGAAAACACTAAACAAAATACTATACTACCACTTACTATGTTGATCAACTACCGATATTTCAAAACACTTAAATTAGTAATTACTACCAAAATATCCTACCGATTATTCATAAGTCTTGATATTTAAGAAACTAAACAATATTCTACAAGAAAAAAATGTATAAAAAAAGGACAATTTGTCTTCATGATGAACACCATTACAATAGTACATAAACTCCACACCCCAAAACACAAAATTGCTACAATTATTTTTTTACACAAAAAACCATCAAAATAATCAAATGTAAAACCAACCCATTTCAGGATTCAATCTTAATTTCAATACCCAGTTTTCAGTTTTTCAAAAAACACATGGGAAAATTTTCCCCCAAATTGTGATCAAGATTAGGGTTTCATTGGTTTGAAATGGCAATGGAGATAAAAGTGTATCACAGAAAGAAAATTAGAGGTAAAAAGATTGAAATTGATCATATTCCAAAGTGTTTTCAGCTTCCTAGAAGTGTTGTTTCTACGAAAAGGCGTACTGATTTTAGTTTTGGAACGTGTTGTTTTAAAGGTATATTTTGTTAAAGTTTTGGTTTTTTATGATGTTGGGATTTTTTTCCTTGTGAATTTGTGATATTAGATTTGATATATGAAGCCTTTGTGTGATGTTATATGTTTGTTAGGATTAAGGTTTGTTTGTTTTTGTATGCAAGTGAAGCGGTTGCGATTTATAGTTTTGTTTTGTATTGGATTATTTGGGATTGTGTTTCGGGAGTGATTATCGGATTATAGCGTTTGCAAAATGAAAATGATCAGAAAATAGTGTTTGGCAATTAATTGATTATATCTGCGTTTTATTGGAGACAAAATGTAGTTTTGTAAAAGTAGGTTCAGACGTGCTTCTTGTAAACGCAGGTAGTTTTGCCAATGCAATCCCAAACAACCCCATAGTGTATTATATGTAGTTGTATAAGATTTTTGTAGAGATGAATTGATGTTACATAACCCTTTCCATTGTCGTATCTTAAGGCTAATTTCGTAAATTTGATGTGTTGGTCACAATGTTGTAAGGTTACTAGTTGCCTGAGTGATCACTCATTAGAGGAAAATTGATGCTTCTGATGAACAATGTACGCTAATATATATGATGAAAGTTGAATTCATAAGGCTTTTGTAGTTTATGATTGATTTGATGATACATGACATAATGTTATCACTTTTTTGAGCAATGGTTTGAATGAAATTGGAACTTGTTTGTAAGAGATTCTGACTTTTGATTTGGTGTTGGAAAGCATTTGTGATGATTTGTGTCTGAATTTGTTAGGGTTAGGGCTTGTTTGTTTTTTTAGTGAAGATGAACCGTTTTCCGATTTATACTGTTGTATTGGATTATTATCTATTTATTTGGTGTATGATTTGCGGTTGTTTAAGGGTTATGTAGAGCAGAGTTGATGATACAGAACCCTTGGCATTGTCCTTGAGAAAGGCTAATGTCTTATATTTAACGGTTTAGTTATATTGGAAGTATATCTCAGTAGGATTAAGTTTTCTTGTATATTCACTGTGTCATTTTATGTTATGTTAGAAGGCGTAACTTTAGTATTTGCGCAAGCGCCTAGTGATGAGCAATGTATGTTGATATATACGATGAATCTCGAATTCATTAGACTTTTGTACTTGATGATAAATGAAATGTCACAAGATAAACTTACGAAATTGGATTGCGGATATTTTATGTGCTTTATCAAATAATTTTGGATGTAGATGTGAATAATATGTTGATTCATTGGGGTGATGAACTAATTTCTGGTGTCTAAGTATTTCATTTGGACTATCGGTTTTGAGTTTCAGATATGTCAAATGACGCCATCAGTGGCACAATTGACCCTTCTCCTGCCAAATCCACCAAGAGTCAAAATAGAAGACGGAAAACGGTAACTAAAGGCAAACATGTTTCGCTCACAGATGTTAAGTCATTTGGGGGAAAAGCACATCTTCAACCTTGCAGCAAGAGGTTTAAAACATTAATCAGTTTATCTCACGCTTGATAATCTTGTTATTTCTGATATAATACAAGGTTGCATTCTCTTTTATGTGTGAAAACAGAAAAGATGAAGATAGTGATGATGATGCATTGAAGCTCAGTCCTGCTAAATCACAACTGACGGAAAACAGTGATGTAGCTGATGGTCGCAATGACCAGTTATCTGGTATGTACCCTTGGGTAAAATATATTGCATAAATCTAATTAAAACTGTGTTATGAGCCTGGATAAACGTTACGTTCCTACTTTCCATGGTCTAACCATTGAGTCCAGCTTTTTATACATCATCAAACGAAATGGCATGACTCATATTATTAGCACCAGGTTTCTATTATCAAGGACTCTTTATATTTTTTCTAGAAGGGGATTATTGTGGGTTTCACATGAGATAGGCTAGTGGACCAATGCCAAAGTTATAGTCTTGTCTAAAGGCCAAATTAAAAGCAGTATTGGCTAGGTATGGAGTCTTGTAATAAGCACACCCATGAGGTTAAGTTAATTTTAACTTCGTTTATTTCTATAAGCTATAGAGTCTGGTGTAGAGTATAAAACAATCTAAAAAGTTAGGATGCCAATTCTCATTATATTTTTAGTTGCCTGGATTTCTTATAATCGAGAACTTTTCATTCAATGTGCTTTTGATATGTGCGTTCTTGTTAATTTCGTATGATTATATAGTCAAACGCATTGTTGTGTTTTATCTATAGTTTGCTATATGTTACATGTTGACCTCTGTGCTAAAGTGTAAGTCAACTCCTAATTTAGATATTCATTGGTAAAATGTGAATTTAAGTTATTGCTTTAAAGGTTTCAATTTAGACCAGTAAGCAAACACACAGACAAACATCTCGTGTATCCTTATTAATTTGTATTGTGGAGTATTCACATGCCGTGCACTCAAGTTTATGCACCCGCATCCTTGTAACATATGAAGAAACTAAATATTTTTTATGTATGTAACAATCAAGTGTCCTTGGTTCTAAATTTCTGTATTCGTAGGTTAATTTTATTTACTTTAAAAGGTTTCTTTTCTTGATACTTGTATAGAATAATCTCAATGGTGTATGATCCAGTGAGGTCTGGTTGCTTTGGCAAAGTGGGTGACAATATGTAGAAAAGTAAATCATTGGTAGAAGTGAACACCTAATGCACTTCAGATGTTGTTCATCTTTTTAATTGTTGTTTCGGCTCTATTTTTTTTTTGGGGTAAAGGGTTATCTCGGTAAAGTAAAACTTTATTTCTGAAATAATTTTCGGCTCTATTTTCTACATGCCTTAGATTTTGTTATGAGCAACTCATGGTTGGCTGACATATAGTATAAAGTTATCACCCAGTGGATGACAAAACAAAGGAGCTGGCCACTTTTGGTATTGTCAATAATTTAGTAATCATTATAATGCACAAATAGGTAATGCTAACCTTTAAATCTGCTGCACCAACTTTTTAACTTCTTTTCGGATATTCAGAAAGGGATAGCTCACCGAGTTCAAACAAAGCAGGAACTAATTCCACATGCAGAGCAAGAAGCCCGCGTGAGATAAAACGAAAAGTTCATTTCGATGTGAGTTAACAGGGTGCACCACATATTCTTTTTATTTTTATTTTTATTTGAAGTCTTTTATATATATATATATCAAACTAACCCTTCAATTTGAATGCAAATCAGGAGGTCAGCTGCCCAGTATATACATCAAGGAAAGTCCGTAGGTTCAAAGTAATGCGTTCACTTGGACTTGCTGCACCAGTTGGATCTCCCTTTAACTCCTCATCAATGCATTTTTGAGAACCAACATCCAAAAATTACAATCAGTTCTTTCCAAAGCATTTCAATGTCGTTCGGTTTCTTGTTAAGTTGAGAATAGGAATAAGCTTCTTATTTGACTTATAATGAAGATAAGTATACAGAATATGTGACAGTTCTGCATATTTTACTAAGTTCTTAGATTTAAGAACCCATACTGAATATTTGCAAGATTTTGATACATATGGAATAGTAGTAGGCTGGACATGTTTACAATATCTTGGGATTTGGTCCCTGATTTTTAGGAACATAAATAATTGGAGAAGTTTGATTATAGTGTTCTTGAATGTTAGTTGTTTGTGGTGTAATCAGTTTTGTTTCTGCTGTGTTATGCAAGTGTTGACATCATGACATGGTTGTCGGGATGTTATATTGATGGAAGTTTACAGTGTTAAGAAAACACAAATAAACATCATACTTTGAGAATTAACAAAAACGAGGACTTGAGTGAGCATAAAGCAATGATGCTACCAACACGAATCCGTTGGCTCTTTTATGTCAACAGAAGTACCATTTTTGTATTTTCACTTGTATGGTATGCCGAGTGTGATCCAAATAATAATCATTGGAAAAACATACTACGCAGCGTTTCTATCTGAGTCCTGCTAAATTTACTTGGTTCCGGGCCTCTCTCAGCAACTATCAAAGAGGGTTTTCAAGGATGATCTTAGTGTGGGCACAAGGTGTTTCCGTTGTGTTGCATATATGACTGTAGGTTGATTAGTTACAGCAACAATTAGCGAGACTATCTTTACAAACTAGCGAGGCTAAAAATCTCCCTCCAAGACTATCTTGCGAGACTATCTTTACATTGAGACCTATAAATATATAAACAAAGTAAATTACAATAATAATAAACAATGTTGACATTGTTGTTGAAGTGCAGAGTATTTGTAGTCTAGATAGTGAGGATGACTTGAAGTTCTCTCTTCTGACGATATAAACATTTGATCTTTGGTGTTGACGGCACTGATCCTTGTAGCTCTGAACTTCAACTGTAATGGTCTAGTTATGTTATTACTCCCTCCTAACTAGTCAGCATTTTCTTTTTTCTGCTCCCTCCCAAACTAACAAATCTTCATAAAATCTCTTTAGTCTTCTAATCACACAACGGAGAATTAAATCTCTTAAGTATTCAAACACGCATCGGATAAAGTAGACACTAGACTGTAGCACCATGGTTGTTGTTTGGGGAACATCATAACAACATAACTCACATAGTATTGCATTCAAGTTGGTAAATAAGCCTCATTGTACACATTATTTGTACCTCTAGAAAACCTACCAGAAAAATCGATGATGTATATGCCTATATCCCTTCTTCATTGACTCGATAAATAGTATACACTTCTCCCTCCTGATGGTTGTGAGTTATCGGAATCATCATAATGTTGTGTACATGCAGTAAAATTACCTTTTACTTGATGCAATATTAAAGCCATAACTTGTTTAAGCATAATTCCGTAAGAATATGTCCAAAAAATACTCTCAATACAATTCTCTCAAGTCAATCTGTAATCGAACCTCCTTTAATTTCAACCGGCTACTAGTAATGACCACAAATGAAGACAACCTGATATAACCAACTTGAAAAAGAAGTAAACATCCCAACTTTGTGACTTAATGCTTGTACGAAAGATAAAATGTGACTTAGACCTATACTAAGCACTACAATGTAACTCCTTTAAGTATTAGGTGCACATTGGATAAACGCAAAAACAAGTTATCTTAAGAGCAACAACATATCTCAAAGATAAATAAGTACACTCGTGAAACGTCGCTTCAAATTCAAATCAATAATGCCGTACAAAAATCCCGTAGTCATTTTGTTAAAAAGTAACAAACTCTAGCCGTGAAATACATATCTGTAGGACCTTGAATATATCAACTTATATCACGTATCACAACCTTAACACACTAAATATGAAGCACAAAAGATGGTGACTTGAAGTATGTAAATTGTATGAACTAGAGAGAAAGATGAAAAGAAAGAACTAGTATTTCATAAACAAAACACACACTTACACACTCAAGCACACACCTCAAATGACACATTTGAGGTGTATTTATACTAAAAGTAAAATGCCCTAATGGGCTTGGCATGGGCTCGGTTTGGACTTGGATTAGATTGGGTTGGATTACAAATGATAAAAGGCTAGCTTAACATAACTAATAACCTATTAGTTTAGCCTAATCCACGAGCCCATTGACTATTCTAATAATATATCTAACACACGTTACAAAGTTCCTAAATGTGAATGACCATCACTTTCTATTAATTACTATTAAGGCTAACAATATCCTCGTGAATTTTTTATTCCAATGTATATTATGTGTAATATTTTGGAGAGCAAACCCTAGTTCATTTATAGTCCGACTTGGGTAGTATTTTAGGGTTCTAAACCATTCTTTACACTCAATGATAAGTTTGTTTATCCAATCTATCACCATGTTTATCCTATGTTCAATTGTTTGTTTGTGTTCATACTTATCTATCATGCGTAGCTAAATTAATCTTGTGTTTGCTAGCTAAATTAATCTTGTGTTTGCTTAGATCTATGAAACCTAGTTGTTGATTATTGTTAGGTTGTCTCTTGTTTTAATTGGTAGACGCTAGAGTATGGAAAACTGGCTTCTTCTTTAATTGTTGCGAGCTTGAACGTCCTAAATAACAAAAAGCTTGAGAGTGCACTTGAGCCACCGTTGTGTTTATTGCGTGAGTTGTAGCTTTAGGATAATAGAGTATTCGAGAGAGATACTACGGTACTTGGCGATCCCAGATAGTCTAGAGGAGAGTTACAATTCATAGAACTAGAGAATTAGGCACCCTCCATGACTAACACGGAATACAACGCACCAATTAGAATGAGGATGTGACAATTCAACCCGACCACTAAGAGATAACTAGGGAGTAAGAAAATCTAAGTAAACACGTTTTTAATTCTCATAAGAACACACTCAATCAATCCATAGCTTTTTACCATTAAGTAGTTTAATTAATTTTAATTTTAATTGTTAAGTAGTATAATTGGTAGAATTACCACCCCAACTCCTAAACCTCGAGATTTTTACTTGTTTTCTAAAAAATATAAAAAAGCTAAAAAGAATCACCCTTAACCTCACCTTCTCGTCATACATCTCTACTAGCATCTCTATTCACCTAAAGAACGATCAACCCCCTGGGCTTACCCATATTACACTGCAACGATTAGGTATACTGCCTAGTGGGTTGTAAAGCTTGCTCGCGAAAAAGAAAGTCTTTCGACCCCGAACCTGCTATTAAGTTTTTGGCGCCGCTGCTGGGGAATAGAATATCTAGTTAGGTTTCTATATCGATTAGGTTTACTCGCTTGATTCCTATCAAGTGAGATTGTTTCTTTTTTTCTTAGCTTTCTTGTAGTCTATCCCCCTTCTTCGTGTTTTTATTCGTAATCTTGTCACTTTTTATCATGGAAGGTGATAATCCACCCAACAACAATCCACCACATGCCCCACCCACTCCGAGCCAACCATTTGACCAACATTCCTTTAACCTACTTCACAACCAAATCACTAGTGAAATCGATGAGCTTAAAAAATTACATAGGTTACTTGAGAATACAATCGAAAATGCGCTTGAAAGGGCGGCTAGCTCATCGGGTATCGATTCAATGGTTAGCGATGATTCGGATGATGAATTAGGAGAAGGTGACATTGAGGTCACTGAGATAATAGAAGAAAGTGAGGATGAGAAAACTGATGCATATTTTAACCTTTATCCCACTAAGGAAGAAATCGCATACCACAATTACATACTTGACAACCCTCGGCCACCCGTTGTTAGAATCGGTCCTAAAGTTAGGAGAGGTAGTCCTTAGAAAATTAAGATCCCATGTATGATTAGATATAGATATGTCGATCATGCTTACATAGATGTAGATTCTCCGATCAATGTGATGTTGTTTACAATAACATAATGAACACATAACTTAAGACTAGGAAAGACCCAAAGTATCCTGGTGGGGTTTGCAATTTTGTTGGAAGGGTCAAGAATGTACACGTGTTTGTCAGGAATTTCACCTACTTAGTAGATTTCATGATCCTAGAAGATGTAGGATGTGTCATCGATTATAGCTTGTCCCATGTCGTGCTAGGAAAACCATTTGTTGAAAGGTCTAAGCTAAGCTATAATAAATCTGAATGAACGGTTAGATTTTTGGAAAGGAGCGATGAAATTACATATAGGATGCCTTGGAAAGTAAGTGGATTTGGTCCTCTATCCTACTTTGAAAGGGATAACCTTAAGGCTTTTGAGTAAAAGAGCAAAGAGGATATAGAAAAAGGCATGGACTTTATGTGGGAGAAAAAGAGCCTCTACTATAAGGATTGCTTGACCCTAGGGCCTAGGTATAGAGTCGATGAGGACTTTGTCAACATGATAGGGTATGCCATGATGAGGAAAAATGAAGTCACGTAGGGTATGACTTCGAGTCTAGCTACAAAAGTACAAGACTTATAAATAAAGAAAACTGCTTCTTGGCTATGTTTAATTGTTTGCATGTTTGTTTTTCATTCTTGTTTGTGTGTTTATATATCTTTTTCATGTTGCTTAATTCTCATGTTTATTTTGTGAAAATGTTTTATTTTGTTTTTAGCTTCGTCTTAATTGCATATAAATGTATTTTACAAAAAGATAAGTGTAGGGAAGATCACATGTGTTTTTAGAACTTGTATGAACATGAGATTAACAATGATTGGAATCGTATATATTTGTGTGTTTGTTAGAGTCAAATTCTTGTATCGAGTCATAATGGATGTTTTACAGGAATTTTTCCAGGTCTTTAAAGAAGTAATTTTTCCATAATTTTTTTCGGAAAACGCATCGGACTCTTTCTGTTAGAACAACCTGACGACGTCGGGATTAAAGCCCGACGGCGTCAGGCAATGTATACACAGATTCAAAGTTTCGCTTTTCTATATAATTTATAATTTTTGAAAATTTCCAATTCTTAATTTTTCCGTAAATCATAAACACTCCATTCCACAAGCATTATATCTTACTTGCTTTCTAGTGTAGTTTTGTTTCTTATATAGTTTATACCGTCAATTTTACGCGAGGTTTCGTTTCATTTTCTTATAAGTGTGTAGGTTTTATTAGGCAAGAAGATAAAGTATATGATGGAAGTAACAATTATTACTTGCTCATTCTTCTTGGAAGAGGATTTAACCGCAACTTCACGCATATCCTACCGAGCTAATCAGAGGAGTATTAGTTTCTCTCATTTATTTACCTTCCTTTATCATAACTTTGATACTTTCAGGGAACATTGGGGACAATGTTCAGTTTATTAGGGAGGAAGAATAAAACGGGAACTTAGAAACTATTCACTCACTTGATTTTTGTCTTGTCCTTAGTAAATTGTGTAATAAACTATGAGAAATATTTGTTAGGGTAATTTTAGCACCAAATTTGAATTTTTTATGGCATTTACGAGTAAAACTTTAGTCTTAATAAAGCGTCTCATGGATAGGAATTATACGACTAGCACAAAATACCGTATACAACTCAAATTCCACCCAAAAATGTGAGGTTCGCCCCTAGATCTTTAGAAATAAAAACATTCATCTTTAATGCTTGGTGAGTGTACCGATAGTATAATAGATTCTAGAACTTGTTTTGTGATGCATTCCGAGGTCGGTAGTGAGACTACATTCGTGTAGTTAGGATTAACTAAATGATAAGAGGCATTAAGATAACCCTTGTTTTAAACTTGTAATTTAATTATGTCATCCACATCGGTTGAGTAATTTTCTCCACACCCTTGCGATGTACTCATCTTTAGTACACGATACCCCTTGTTAACCCCTCAGAGCCTATCTTTTCGCGGTTCTCATGATGTTCCAGTTTCCATAATATCAATGAAGAGTATTGTTTGCAATCCACCCCCAAATGTTACACCCAAATCGCCTTAGCCCACCTTGTATGCACTCATCTTTGTTGCATTATTGTAACCATTGTTCAAACCCTTAGTTCAATTATCTAGTTACTTGCATGGTTGCTAAGTCGAGTCATATCCTGAGTATACAATTTTGGGACGATTGGGTTAAAGTAGTATTTTATGGAGTAACGGGAAGGAACAATAAATTCAATTTCCCTTTGTCTACGTAATTAAGTACTCCAAGTGTTTTGATCTTTTCAATTCAGGTAAATTACTGTTAATGAAATAAGGACTCAAGTGTAGGAATGCTCTTATAAATCCCTTTACTTTGATGTTATCTTAGAGGATGGTTGAGTAAAAAGGTATGAAAAAAAAATTGTAAAAAAAGAGTTAAGTGAAAAAAATAATTATACGGGCTACCATGCTACATCTATCTTTATGTTTTATGTTTTTAAGTTTATGTTTATGTTAATTCAAGTTGTTATTTAGTGTTAGTGAGTCGAGTCTTGGCTTAGCAACGCCGCGTTTTACATGCATGTAACATAAGATTTTTGACTTGCCACCTTTAAATATCCCCATATCCAATAAAACCCTTTATTTCCCTACCCGAAGCCTAACACTATAACCCCTTGTAAAGACCTCTTAGATAGTTATTCCAAGGTGCTTACGCCACAGCGGTGGAGGTTTGATCTATTCTCAAGCGTATGGTAATCTATGTACTATGACAGGTAGTGAGTGTTTATCTTTTATTTCCTTACATATTATATTTCATATAAACCCGAGAGATGAGAGAATCCAAACACCAATTGTGAGGTGCTAGTGTATAATTTTCGTGCTTGTTATGACTATTGTGACACTTGTACTTGTTGTAAACTAATTTAAACCAATGTTAAATGACCCCTAAATCATAAATTGATTAGCCAAAAGCACATTTGCTTGAGGACAAGTCAATTCTAAGTTTAGGGATATTTAATAAGGATTTAAAACATACGCTTTTAGGGGGTCATTTAAGCCCTAAATCGATACATTTTATATCATTTACTGTTTAAAATCGTTCCTTTTCACATTTTTTAGGTCTTTTGGAAGCAAATTGCTGGAATCAAGAACTTTTGGACGAAAAGGAATGAAAACATGAAGAAAACGACAAAGTTAGGATTTCAAGGCTGATTTATGCACCTGACGGCGTCCCAACCCATAGGCGATGCCGTCGCCCACAAGATGTCCTAATAAGATCTCAAGCAACGGCTCAGGCTTGATTTTGGTTTTACAACATGACGGCGTCACGCCTAAATCCAAGAAGGGCGTCGCCCTTTATTTTACACTAGAGTACCAAGACTCATTCCAAGACGACGTCCTTAATGAAGCCAGACGGCGTCACACATCTCAGCTGATGACGTCCCAACGATGACTTGTCCATAACGAAACCCTAATGACGCCGACCTGACGGCGTCACCATCAAAAGGCGACGCTGTCGCAAGTGTAATTCTATATATAGACTTCGAATTTTCTGTATTTTATGTGTATTATTTTGGAGAGCAAACCTTAGTTCATTCATAGTCCGACTTGGGCAGTATTTTAGGGTTCCAAACCCTTCTTTACACTCAAAGATAAGTTTGTTTATCCAATCTATCACCATGTTTATCCTATGTTAATTGTTTGTTTGTGTTCATACTTATCTATCATGCGTAGCTAAATTCATCTTGTGTTTGCTTAGATCTATGAAACCTAGTTGTTGATTATTGTTAGGTTGTCTCTTGTTTTAATTGGTAGACGCTAGAGTAAGGAAAACTGGCTTCTTCTTTAATTGTTGCGAGCTTGAACGTCCTAAATAGCAAAAAGCTTGAGAGTGCACTTGAGCCATCGTTGTATTTATTGCTTGAGTTGTAGCTTTAGGATAATAGAGTATTCGGGGGAGATACTACGGTACTTGGCGATCCCGGGTAGTCTAGAGGAGAGTTACAATTCATAGAACTAGGGAATTAGGCACCAATTAGAATAAGGATGTGACAATTCAACAGACCAATAAGAGATAACTAGGGAGTAAGAAAATCTAAGTAAACACGTTTTTAATTATCATAAGAACACACTCAATCAATCCATAGCTTTTTACCATTAAGTAGTTTAATTAGTTTTAATTTTAGTTGTTAAGTAGTATAATTGATAAAATTACCACCCTACTCCTAAACCCCGAGATTTTTACTTGTTATCTAAAAAATATAAAAAAGTTAAAAATAATCACCCCCAACCTCACCTTCTCGTCATACATCTCTACTAGCATCTTGATTGGTCCTAAACCAGTCATCTTTATATTAGCCAACCACTTGTGAATGGTCAACCATAAAAGTCAAACTAATCTAGGACCAAAACCAATTAAAATCCATGGGAGTATAGAATTATATCCCCGGGTCGTTAAGTCCCAACGAGGTGTGTAAACTGTAATACAACGACTGTGTGTGCTGAAATAAGCTTAAAGAATAACTTTATACAGGAAACAAAAGATAAAATAAAATATACACAAATAATATGAATAAGTATAAACAAGTATCAACAAGCACCACTAAGGAGCTTTTTAGAGCTGTTGGTAATGGTGTAAGTTCACTAATTACTCAGTAAACTGTTATGAGTGGGCAAACAACAAGCTCCTATAAACTTCTCAAATTAACTCATGAGAGCTCAACAATCATTAAAACAGTGAGTATGATAAAGATCACAAGCTCAAGGTTCAATGAGGAACTTTTCCTAAGCTAAAGAGAATCACTCAACCTCCACTGTTTGCTTCAGTGAAAGGAGGTTAGCTGAATGAAATAAAGGGGGGAAAGCTATCTAATTTATGCTACAAACTGAAAAACAAACATACACATAATAAAAGAACCAAGTACTTCAAATAGAATCCAAAATACTCGAATCGGCAGAATCAAATGCAAATCGCTAATTCAATACAATTTAGCGTAATTCAATGAGCAGATTAGCGTAATCAAATTATGCTTCAGAATCGGATAAAGCACTTAAACATGAAAACTAAAATCAATAAAAATAAACTAATGAAGACAAGAAACATAACATTAAAACACTAAAAGTATTAAACATAAAAATAAGTAACAAAGACATAAGAAAATAAACAATTAAATCAAAAATAGGAAAACTAAAATGTAATCAGAGAATTAAAAATAATTCAAAGAGAATCGAAAAGTTGACTAAACCGAATTTAAAACTTAAACTACTGATTAAATAAGTTAATATAAACTATAAGGACATAAAATTAACAAAGATAAACAACGTTTAAACAAGTATGCAAGATTCTAGGATCTAACAACCTCAAAGTGCTCATAATGAGATTGTCAAGTGTCAAATTGACTTTCTACCATGCTACACCCTTTGGTTAGGATTTCACCGAGTCAAATAGGTTACATATAGTGTAAATCAAACAAGAACAACACCATTCACAACCATTTTCACAGTTTCATTATTAAATCCAAACAATCCTTTAATGGAACAAGATTGAAGTTTTCATAACAAATGACTGCATAAACCCATCCTATAAAATCCAGAGGTCATATTGTGTCAAAATAGTCCTTTTTCAGCATAAACAAGATGTCAACCAAGTCTAAGCCTATGAACATCAAATACTGGCATATTAACAGTCAAGTGCAACATCAAACTACAATCAAATCCAAAACATAACAACCTAAGATTAAGCTATAACATCATAAACAAACAGCAAAGAAACACAGAAACATGAAAATTAAAGCATATAAAAGACCAAACAAGAAATGCAAAATGGTAAACATGAGCTTACAAGTGAATCCAAGTTGAACCTGAGAATCATGGTCACAGAACACATCCTAAGGCTTTCCACAAAGCTTCTAAACCAAAGGCAATCCACAATTAACCTTGCTCCATACAGTTTCACCAAGATTACTTCATTATTTTTGGTTTTTCATTGTTTTTCTGAATTTTAAAGACTAAACTTGTTTTAATGTCTCTAAGAGCTTGAAAGCTTTTGTCAGGAGCTTATGTGAGCTTAAAGATTCCATAAAACAACTACATAACAAGAATTTAAAGTGACTGAAAATTAAAGGAATTTAAGCAAAACATGAAATTTAAAAGTGACTTGAAATTAAACTTAAAATAAAGTTTCATTATACTAAATTAAGAAAGATTACAACATTAAAACTGTAAATGGCAAGTAATTTAAAGAAAGCATTTAAGATTACACTACGAAACCATTGGCTATTCCAAGGTTATTTAACTACTTGACCTAGGCTAATCCAAAAGGTATTTTCTCTCTTCCTTCTCTTCTGATATTTATAGTCATTTGAGTTCCCACCAACATTCCAATCAAATCCCACTTTAATTCATGTCCATTGGATAAGGTAAATCATCCTAGCTGCTTAAGTGACTTTTGGCGCCAAAAGTGCTACTAGTAGATTGAGGTAGTTCACGCAATTAATGCTTCTTGTTTACATGTAGAGGTGGAGGGACATGTTTGGTAGGTTTAGAGGTCAAGTGGTGGAGTTGATAGCAAAAGGGTGGTATGTGATGGTGCAGGGAAGGTAAAGTCGTGGTGGTATAGGTGTGCAGGAAAAGGTGGTGAGAGTGGGTAAGCAAGTGGAGGTGGAATACCAGGGAGGTGGAAGGGTGGTATGGTTTTGGTGGGGTATGTGAGGAGAGGGAAAACAGAAGCTTGGTTTGACCGGTATTGACCAGATATTATTTAAGAACCGATATTATTTAATGGAAGTATCTCACAAACGTTAGTCTTCTACAGAAACCATCATCGCACTATAACTTCAAGCAGAAACCATTGATTCAAGATTTAGAATAGGTTTCGCAAAACCATCGATATTATCAACGTAATCGAACTGTTTCACTGTTTGTACCGGTTCACATAAAAACACATTTTCATGATATTTGTAACATTTATAAGGTTATTTATGTGTTTTGGTCGTTTTAGTGGGTTTAAACAATATAAAATATATGTGTTTTAGACACATATCAAATCCCCCACACTAAACTATTGCTAGTCCCTAGCAATCTTTTATTTAAAACTTAATGGATTTGAAAAACTCTTTACCAAAAGCCATCACTGGAGTAGCCAAATGTTTCAGCTCAAGTAAGAACCTTGGTACATCGATAACCAAATGATTTTGAGCAAATCATAAGTCAGAACGGATTTGATTTGTCTTTACCGTGCCGCACTTTCCGGACTAGCCAACTCTTAGATAAATTATCGTAATTATCTTTGGTGAGTGAATACCAATTATGGTTTTTCCACCGCCTTTACCACAAGCCATAAACTTGCGGGCTAGCCAACTTTTCACTTTTTAGGATATGGTGAGTTGAGAACCATACAATTTTGGGCAAATTGCAAGCCATATAAACGGATTTGAAATATCTTTACCAAGAGCCGTTTGCTCCTGGATTAGCCAGTCCTTATGTGTGTTAGACATGGTGGACTGATTACCATTTGTTGTGTTTAGTACATAGTACTTCCACTAAAAAATTTTTAAAATTTGGCCATTTTGGGGAAAAAGGGACTAAAAGGGTACATTTATGATCAAATTCGCGAATTTCCCCCACACTTAGAAATGAATATTGTCCTCAATATTCAAAGTACCTACTGTTATGCCGAAACTTAGAACGTAAAAGATAACATTACTAGCTAAATGTAGAAACACAACAATTATTCTCTTTTTTTAATATTTACAATTTTCATAAATTTTTTAGATCTATATACAAAAGGAATAGATATTTCAACAAAACACAAGCGTTACACGCAGCACACCTCCCCGGCAGCGGCGCCAAAATTTGATTGGTCCTAAACCAGTCATCTTTATATTAGCCAACCACTTGTGAATGGTCAACCATAAAAGTCAAACTAATCTAGGACCAAAAACAATTAAAATCCATGGGAGTATAGAATTATATCCCCGGGTCGTTAAGTCCCAACGAGGTGTGTAAACTGTAATACAACGACTGTGTGTGCTGAAATAAGCTTAAAGAATAACTTTATACAGGAAACAAAAGATAAAATAAGATATACACAAATAATATGAACAAGTATAAACAAGTATCAACAAGCACCACTAAGGAGCTTTTAGAGTCATGGTAATGGTGTAAGTTCACTAATTACTCAAGAACTGTTATGAGTGGGCAAACAACAAGCTCCTATAAACTTCTCAAATTAACTCATGAGAGCTCAACAATCATTAAAACAAAGGAGTATGATAAAGATCACAAGCTCAAGGTTCAATGAGGAACTTTTCCTAAGCTAAAGAGAATCACTCAACCTCCACTGCTTGCTTCAAAGAAAGGAGGTTAGGCGAATGAAATAAAGGGGAAAGCTATCTAATTTATGCTACAAACCGAAAAACAAACATACACATAATAAAAGAACCAAGTACTTCAAAGAATCCAAAAATACCGAATCGGCAGAATCAAATGCAAATCGTGAGAATTCAATACAATTTAGCGTAATTCAATGAGCAGATTAGCGTAATCAAATTATGCTTCGCAGAATCGGATAAAGCACTTAAACATGAAAACTAAAAATCAATAAAATAAACTAATGAAGACAAGAAACATAACATTAAAACACTAAAAGTATTAAACATAAAAATAAGTAACAAAGACATAAGAAAATAAACAATTAAATCAAAAATAGGAAAACTAAAATGTAATCAGTAGAATTAAAAATAATTCAAAGAGAATCGAAAAGTTGACTAAACCGAATTTAAAACTTAAACTCTTGATTAAATAAGTTAATATAAACTATAAGGACATAAAATTAACAAAGATAAACAACGTTTAAACAAGTATGCAAGATTCTAGGATCTAACAACCTCAAAGTGCTCATAATGAGATTGTCAAGTGTCAAATTGACTTTCTACCATGCTACACCCTTTGGTTAGGATTTCACCGAGTCAAATAGGTTACATATAGTGTAAATCAAACAAGAACAACACCATTCACAACCATTTTCACAGTTTCATTATTAAATCCAAACAATCCTTTAATGGAACAAGATTGAAGTTTTCATAACAAATGACTGCATAAACCCATCCTATAAAATCCAGAGGTCATATTGTGTCAAAATAGTCCTTTTTCAGCATAAACAAGATGTCAACCAAGTCTAAGCCTATGAACATCAAATCCGGCATATTAACAACAAGTGCAACATCAAACTACAATCAAATCCAAAACATAACAACCTAAGATTAAGCTATAACATCATAAACAAACAAAGAAAGAAACACGTAAACATGAAAATTAAAGGATAAAAGATCAAACAAGAAATGCAAAAATGGTAAACATGAGCTTACAAGTGAATCCAAGTTGAACCCGAGAATCATGGTCACGTAACACATCCTAAGGCTTTCCACAAAGCTTCTAAACCAAAGGCAATCCACAATTAACCTTGCTCCATACAGGCCACCAAGATTACTTCATTATTTTTGGTTTTCATTGTTTTTCTGAATTTTAAAGACTAAACTTGTTTTAATGTCTCTAAGAGCTTGAAAGCTTTTGTCAGGAGCTTATGTGAGCTTAAAGATTCCATAAAACAACTACATAACAAGAATTTAAAGTGACTGAAAATTAAAGGAATTTAAGCAAAACATGAAATTTAAAAGTGACTTGAAATTAAACTTAAAATAAAGTTTCATTATACTAAATTAAGAAAGATTACAACATTAAAGCGTAAATGGCAAGTAATTTAAAGAAAGCATTTAAGATTACACTACGAAACCATTGGCTATTCCAAGGTTATTTAACTACTTGACCTAGGCTAATCCAAAAGGTATTTTCTCTCTTCCTTCTCTTCTGATATTTATAGTCATTTGAGTTCCCACCAACATTCCAATCAAATCCCACTTTAATTCATGTCCATTGGATAAGCAGAAATCATCCTAGCCGTTTAAGTGACTTTTGGCGCCAAAAGTGCTACTAGTAGATTGAGGTAGTTCTACTGCAATTAATGCTTCTTGTTTACATGTAGAGGTGGAGGGGACATGTTTGGTAGGTTTAGAGGTCAAGTGGTGGAGTTGATAGCAAAAGCAGGGTATGTGATGGTACAGGGGAAGGTAAAGTTGTAATGGTATAGGTGTGCAGGAAAAGGTGGTGAGAGTGGGTAAGCAAGTGGAGGTGGAATACCGGGAGGTGGAAGGGTGGTATGGTTTTGGTGGGGTATGTGAGGAGAGGAAAACAGAAGCTTGGTTTGACCGGTATTGACCGATATTATTTAAGAACCGGATATTATTTAATGGAAGTATCTGTTTAAACGTTAGTCTTGCGAAACCATCATCGCACTATAACTTCAGTAAAACCATTGATTCATAGATTTAGAATAGGTTTCGCAAACCATCGATATTATCAATGTAATCGAACTGCTTCACTGTTTGTACCGGTTCACATAAAACACATTTTCATGATATTTGTAACATTTATAAGGTTATTTATGTGTTTTTGGTCGTTTTAGTGGGTTTAAACAATATAAAATATATGTGTTTTTAGACACATATCACATCTCTATTCCCCTAGAGAATGATCAACCCCCTGAGCTTACCCATACTACACTGCAACGATTAGGTACACTACCTAATGGGTTGTAAAGCTTGCACGCGGAAAAGGAAGTCTTTCGACCCCAAACCTGCTATCAGTATGTGTTAGCAATTAGATGAGAGTTGTTGGAGTGATGTGATGGTATTATGGTTGTGTCTAGTTTAGGATTTGTTTTTGTTTACGGACTTGGTTCTTGGTTTTATAATTGTTTCGAATGATGATGGTAACTGAAGTCACAAGAGAGTCGGTACTATTTTGGTTTTAGTCAACCCAAAATATAATTGTGATGTATTTTACCTTTTGCTCTGTGACTTTAGGCTTTAAGACTGATGATGGTTAACAACCTGAGTCAATAATGAGTCTGGTAATTTGGCCCTTGGTCAACTATTCTTCGTCTTCCTTTATCTTCTTTGTGGAAAACTAGAAGGGGGGGGGGGTTGAATTGTTTTACCAATTTAAAACTTCCTTTTAAATATTTAGATCGACTTATGTCAATCTATTTAGTTGTTTATGTTGGACGTTGATAGATAGATATATAAACGTGTAATGAAAGATAAAGAGTAAGAAGCACATAACCACGACACGAGTATTTATAGTGGTTCGGCTACAAGGACACCTTCCTTGCCCTACTCCACTCCCGCAGTCACATACTCAAGAGTTCG